>JALXFT010003329.1:0-40001 GCA_023376895.1 Aspiorhynchus laticeps | reverse complement strand
TTTTTGGATGCATTCCGACAGCTGACCCTCCAGAGACCGCAAGGATCCTTACACGATCAAGGCTCAGAAACGTAACAAAGAGATCGTTAAAATAATCCATGTGACATCAGGGGTTCAACCGAAATTTTACGAAGCTACGAGAATACTTTTTATGCGCAAAGAAAACTATATAATAAAATAAAATAACGACTTCATTCAACAATTCGTCTCATCCTTGCATTTGCAATAAATGGACTAAAATGCATATTCAATAATGATCATTCGAGCGATCAGTCGTGTGTCCAGAGCACGACACATACACACTGATTGAAATCATAAGGACCAAACTGATTTCTCTTTTGCAGTTTTTAATAATTAGATGGCACTGATATATCTGCCAGATAAAATAATAAACACTTGATATCAGCCAGTTCATGTATTTCAGTGGTTCTCAATTACAGTCCTCTGCATTTTTCGTACGTTTCTCTTATCACTTCAGATGTTTGTTCTATTCGACAGCAAGTGCCCTGCAAGCTGGACATCACAGTATATTCAGCCATTATTTCAGTTCGAAGTGAACGTATATGTTCCATTCAAAGAACATTAAAGTGTGCGAGACATGAATTTAAATTGTATTTATTGACAGTATTCACACTTGTCTAGTAAGTTTTGTCTGTGTGTGAAGACACTGCAGGCCGTGGCGTAGTACAAATCCGTGAATGAATGTTCCCGAAGTGAAGTAAACTTTACCGGATTTTGATCTGAACATAAACAACGTATCAATGCATATAGGGTGACAAGGTGGAGACGAAAAGTACAAAAAGTATTATCGTAACTTCGTAAAATTACGGTTGAACCCCTGATGACACATGGATTATTTTAATGATCTACGTTTCTGGACCTTGATCGTGAAAGGATCCTTGCGGTCTCTGGAGGGTCTGAGAGCTCCCGGATTGCATCAAAAATATCTTAATTTGTGTTCTGAAGATAAACGAAGGTCTTACGGGTTTGGAACGACATGAGGGTGAGTAATTGATCACAGAATTTTCATTTTTGGGGGCAAACTATCCCTTTAACAAGAGGTAAAGATGGAAGTATGAAAACAGTGTTAATTTTCTGATTTTGTTTAGTTTCAGTTTGTTGAGAGAAATGTCCTTTGTGAGTTTCTGTGTGAAAACTAGTGTAGCTTCTCATTTAACAATTCAACAATTTAACATTCAACAATCTAAAGCTGAAGAACCACCCCGAACACCTATAAAACCCCAAATAAACTAGTTCACTTTTCAATGTTTTACCAATGTGACACTTTATGAACGTATTCTATACTGAACCAAGTGATCAGCTTCTGGAAAGAAGAATTAATACGAAATTCATAATTGCTGTTATTGTATGATGGTTATGTTGACAGGGTAACCTCGATTCATCACAAGAATTCGAGTTCATTTAGTTTCTTTTTTTGCTGTCATGCATTGACAGGAATCAGTCACATGAGATCTTTTTCCAGGGTGGGGTTTCTTTTTTCTTCTTCTCCTTATTTTGTCTTTTGTTTTATTATTGTGTGCTCGAGGTACAGCTATTCAGTCACAGAGCATATACAGTCAAGAGCTACAGACATAAACTTTGGTCCTATTTGCAATATTTTCTGTTCAATTGCTTTTCCTTGAGCAGTTTGAATATGCTTCAACATTTCTTTGGATTTGTTTATCTCTCTGCAGTTTCACAGCTTGTGAGTCTCGCAGGTTTGTATGTTTCATTTGTTATTCTATATTTGTAAATAGAAATCAGATCCAAATACAAAATAATTGTGTGACAGTACCAATTTAGTCCATTCCAACAGACATACTGGGAACTTTATCAGAACGTTGGTCAGGAAAAAATTCAATGGGTTTTAGTCCACCTTGGAATGAAACATTCAGACAGTCAACATCCATGGTCAGTAAAAACTGAAGAGTTAGGTAATATCACAGAATTAAAGAGATCGATAAAGTACTCTACAAAATGTAGCAATAGAATTAGTCAAATATCCACTGCATGTGGAGGGTGACAGTAATAATTCATTTTTGATATGTGAGAGTTTTTGGATTTAAACTGTAGGGGGTTAAATGAAGATTTCAATATTTCTCTGTTTTTTTGGTATGATTTCGATTATGCAGACATCATTGTTTGTATTATTATTGCTATTATTATAAATGTTGTATGTCTTGACTTTAGTATTTTGCATTTTCATTTCATGATCCTTTCTTTCACTATTTCTTCAAAAGTCATGTGATTCTTGATTAATCACTTGTGAGTATAAAGGAGTGATTGAAATGATTTTTTATGGTCTGACACAGAGCCTGTTAGCTCCAAACTTTACCTTGTGTGAAGTCCAATATTAAATTGTTTTGCATTTTTAGAGCATGGTGTGCCAATTATTGTTTTTTTTCTCAAGCTAATAAGTAAATGTCCTTGGCCCAATTCTATAAAATACAAAACTCTAGAATTGATAACTATATAAATCTATAGATGCACCAAATGATCCTTTGATTATCCATTATTATCCAGATATTGTGAAAATATTGATAGTAATAGCATTATGGAATGCAGATACTGTGAATGAAGTCTATATAGATGATAAAATTGTGTAATGAAAAAGATACTTTATGATTTTGTGTATTAACATATTAGAAAATATGCTGAAATGTTTGAAAAGCTGTGATATTAACTCTAAGAGTTTTGTTTAATAAAAATCCTTCTCAATGTGTTCAGCAGGTGCACAAGCTGAATGTCCTCTTCAGCTCAACCCACAGAGAGTTGTTGTGAGATACGGTGATTCTGTTGCAGCTAACTGTAGCACCTCAGTCCTGCATAAAGGGATGGGATGGGAAGTCAGTGAGGGAGCAGTGCCCATGACCAGAGACCAGAGTCTGATCACATGGAGAGTGTCCGAACTGACAGAATGGGACATAAAGCCAGTCTGCTACATAAATCCTATTCATAGTGAACAGTGTATAGTAGACCTCCCAGTCACTGTTTACAGTCAGTTTCTCGGTTACTGATATTTTATTCTGTTCATTCTCAGAAATATCTAATAAATGCACATTAATCACAGCAGACTTCAGAGTGTGTAAATCTTCCTCCACAGAGACTCCAGACAGTGTGTCCATCAGCACTGATCACAGAGGACCAATGATGGAGGGAGAGCAGTATGAGCTCCGGTGTGACGTTCACAATGTGGCTCCTGTTCAGTATCTCACTGTCAAATGGTACAAAGGACAGACTCTGCTGAATCAAACCACCTTCACTGACACTATCAAGACTCCAGAGAATGAATCCGTCACACTCCTGATCCGTCCAGACAGAGCTGATGATGGAGCTCAATACAGGTGTGAAGCAGAGCTGGATCTGGGAGAAGAAGGACCTCATCCTCATCCCACAAATTCATCAAAACCTCTTAATGTTGAAGTTTACTGTAAGTTCATTATTGCTAAGCTAGCCATATAATTCAGTTTATATTTTCTAAAGGGTCTTCTAGTGAGAAGAATGTGCAACTGTCATATTTCATCACACACATAGAGATTTGCATATTAACTTAAATATGACATATTATGAATTAAATGAACACTGAGAAAAAGGTTTCAGTTGTGCAGTATTTTTAGTGATCTGTTAATAACAGCTTCTCATCATGTTGCTGTTGTGCTGAGAAATGTATCTCTGTCCTCCTCAGATAAACCACAACACTCCAGTTCAACAGAGACCGTCATTAAAGACGACGAGGCTACACTAGACTGTACAGTGAAGGCAAACCCGGCTCCTACGTACACATGGCGCTCAGATCATCTGGAAGAGGAGATCAGCTCCTCAGTGCTCAAGTCCTCCACACTCAGTCCAGGAAACTACATGTGCACCGCCACAAACGCTCTGGGAAGAGACAGCAAAGTGTTCATCGTCAAATCAGCAGGTGCGTTATGAATGAAAATATATCTGATTTTTTTTTTTTAAACGCGAAATTGCAGTAATTATTATTTTGTTCATCTTTGAATAAGATTTCATGAATGTTAATTGAGATATTTCAAATTTTCATAATGAATTCTTTTTTTGAATGTGTGTATTAATTAGTGCACATTTGAGACATTATCTGATGACTTGATTACTTTTTTTCTAAATGTTGGTTTGGGTGTCTCTTATTTTATACATTGTGTTCTATTTCTGTTTGTAAAACCAGAGTCGCTCTTTTACACACTCTTAAAAATAAAGGTTCTTTTGGCATCTATGGTTCCACAAAGAACCTTCAACATCCATGGAATCTCTCCGTTCCACTAAAGGTTCTTTCTGGAAAATGTTTCTTTAGATTTTGAATATTCTTCATAAAAACAGTTTATTTTCAGTTTTAAGAACTTTTGGGGAACTAATACTGTTTTTTCTGTGGCACCACCGGGAAACACCCCTTCTGGAACCTGTTTTAAAGAGTGCATCTGTAGACAGGGATTGAAAACACTTGAGTGTTTTATATCATTAACACTGCTTTTCTTCCACAGGTGTTCGTCCCACGTTCTGGACTGTTCTTACTTTTTTCCAGTTGTCAGTTGCATTGATTATTGTCATTTAATTAATAGTCACACAGCAGAGATAATTATTCACAGTATTGTATTTTCTTTCTTTCTACTCTGCTGGGAATTCATAAAAATGTGTTGACTTGTAGTGGTTCATCAGTCATGCATAAGAAGTCAGTGGGGACCACTACAACACATCACTTTTATTTATAAATAAATTCCTGCCTTTAGATGTTAGCATGAAATTAACATCTGACAATAACTGGAAACTGTATTTTCACGAATGTTCATTTGGAATTTTTACTTTTTATTTTGACAAATATTCCATTTTTTCTCTTAATTAATATGAGGGTATATAAAGTTGCAAGTGTGAAAACATAACAATATTGCATTAGTAATCTAGTATATGGTTTGTTACCCTGTAACACGGCATTTAGAAGGTATTTAGCATATTGTAGTATTTCCTGACTTAATTGATATGAAATTTCCTAATCGATCCTCTAGTAGCAAGAAGAAACATGCAAACAAAATAGAAATTGATTTTAACAGTCTTATAGCTCAAGGACTCCAGCGTGACCGAGACAAGGAGGCCAAGAAGCAGGAGAAGAAGGAACGCAGGAGGCGGGCCCAGGAGGCAACTGGAGGACCAAAAGATCTTCTTCAAATTGAGGGCAATGAGGAAACAAGTATTAATGTTTAAAAGAATAACGAAGTTGATGAGAGAGATTATTGATTTGCATGATTTTTCTGCTGATTTACAAATGTTAGGTGATCTAAGAGCAATGGATCTTCAGACTGTTACAGAGGTATAAATGCTGTAATGATGTTAAAAGTATGTGCTGTGTATTACAAGAGCACAATTATGTTTATTTTTGCTTGCTATGTATAAGGGACGGTTGGACGTAAGGAGATGCATTTTGCAATCGTGGTTGCAGAATGGAGCTTCTAGCTAAAACCGAAGTGTGTAAGGTGGATGGAGGTGTGAGGTTGTGGTCCAGACACCTACATTCAATATTTAGTATGTGCTAAGTAAGATGCTTTTCTTATGATCTAAAATAGCTATAGGCAAGCTTGTTATTGTGAAGATGTTTTTTTCCTGTACTCTTGACATTACCTCGAGAGAGCTGCCCCAGCAACAGCCACGTTTCATGTTTGCGTAACAGGTGGAAATGAGAGATATGGGCAGAAGTAGATGGAGTGTAACCTGATAGGAGGGTTCTTATTTGTTAGATGATGTGTAAGGTTATAAAATGAAGATGAAACGGAAGTACGATGCCGGCATTCCGTGGTGAAGACTATACGCTTGTTATTTTCTTGTTATATTGCTTATGAGTTATTGTTTTTAAATAAAAGGAAACCAATTGTTGGTGATTTCTTAAACCTTTAAATCCAGTCTCTGAGTAATTAATTATTAAATAACCAGTTATCAGAACCTGAATAAAATCTTATTTCGAGCTTCAAGTGCACCGGACTTGATTGAGCCAGGACGGACACCGGGAGAGAGGGGTTGAGACTTCCAACAGCATCCATTCATTCATCTGGTGATTGCAAATGGCTTGTGAACGTTATGGTTGTAAACCGAGAATATCCATCTCACTTTCGGTATAAAAATACTACAATATGTATATTCATTGCACTGTGTATTCATTGCACAGAGCAGCTTTTAAAATTCTTCTGTATTCGGTGTGAATGTGAGCTGAGCACAAGATGAGCGCTCAGACTGCACAGGGTGTCAACTACCAAGGGCTCATCTCATGTCCCTCGGCTAGCAGCAGCCCTATAGGGAGAAAATGTATTGTGAGTGGCTGAACAGCAGCAAAATAGAGGTTGACTTCTTTGGCTTTGATTTCCTTCTCATTTGTTTCTCATTTTGCTCAGTTTCAGTTTGTTAGGCGAAATGTGCTTGATGATTTTCAGAGGAAACAGTGAAAGGGTGGAGCTTCAAAATGACTCAAAGTGTTATATGTTTAGAAGAATGCATTAATCACAACAAAGCCTTCAATCAGAGTGTGAATTTGCCATATATCACAATGGGTGGGCTCTTTTGACTTGGGTCAGTAAACAACCACCCTGAACACCTGAGCCTAAAAACAAACCTAGTTTACTTTACAATGTGTCAATATTAAAAACCTGAACAAATTACTAGCATCTGGCACCTGCTTCGAATGATATCGCTCGATTGAATGGGTGTTATCAGTGGTTATCAGGTCACAGATATGGGCCAGACGGGACCTGTTACACCTACTGGTAGGCTGAGAAGGCTGTTATCATCGAATGGCTGTAAATCAAAGTCTGATTATAGTTTTATAGAGAAATTTGGCAGGACAACTACTTTTGCAATGTTAATTAAATAATGTTGGACAGAGTTTTCAAACATATATGGAAAGGTGGTATAAAGGTGTTTAAAAAAGTGCTCTTAGTAAAATACCAAATTTCAGCCTGCCTCTTACATATGTCATAGATGTTTGCTCAATGAACATGTTTAGATATACCTTTGTTCAAAAAAGATTGTATTTTTAAACATTTTATTAGTAAACATTTTAAACTACATTACTCATAAGCCTCTGCCATTCTATCGATAGAAAACAGTGCTAGTATTTGTAGTTTAATGAAGTTATGCTCAGGGTTAGGGTTAGGATCTCAGGAAAGTGGTAATATCTCACAACATAACAACACTGCATTGTTAACTGAAGGCATTACTGACGTAATAATAACAGCAAAGCGTACTTTGCAACATTAAGCGTTTTTTTAATTTGGGTTAAAAGATAGTCCAATCACAGCGACTTCTGCGAGAACTTCAAAGCCAATGGCAACTCAGTTGAGCAGAGGCGTCACACTTACTTGTCCATATATTTTTTTACTAGACACTCACGTTGTGACAGGCTATTCATAAAATGGCAGACTGAATCCATCCTTATTATGCTCTTGCTCTAAGCCTATCTGATAAAACTGCTGCTTGTTTAAGGCCTGTACAGGTTTCTTTCTAAAAATTGAGAATTCTAATGCGTTTGTGCATGATACTGATAAGAAATTGTTATATAGATTGATTGTTAAGGTTTTGAACAAAGATAAATTAAATGGAAAAATTGACACTCCATGGAGAGCTCGCTTATGTTTGATTGATGGTGTTGGACCTGAATGGAGAGCGCTGTATAAACCTCCATTGTTGAAGAAAGTTGCTGATTTGCAATGGAGGGTGTTACATTCAGCTGTAGCTGTTAATGCTTTTATTTCTGTGCTAAACTCTGAAATTAATCAGGATTGCTCTTTTTGTACTTTGCGTGAGACAGTTTCTCACTGTTTTATGGACTGCTGTCGTCTCTTGCCACTGTTCTCAATGTTGGAGGATCTTTTTAAATTGTTTGGTGTAGTTTTTTCCAAACAGTTGTTTATTTTAGGTTATAGGTATTCCCAGAAAAAGAGAGAGCAATGTCAACTTTTCAATTTCATTTTGGGAAGGGCAAAGAAGGCCGTGTATATGAGTAGACGAAATAAGGTGGAAGGATCCACAGATGATAATGCTGTTTTTGTTTTTGTCAAAATGAAAGTTCGTTTAAAAATAGATTTGAATTATTACAGGCTGATGAATGATTTAGAAAAGTTTTCCAATATATGGTGTTATAAAGAGGTGCTCTGCTCTGTTGTAGAGAATAATTTAATTTTCAAGAATATGTTGATTTAATGTTGTTTTAATAAAGTACTTGTAAAATCTCAAAATCTCTCTCTGTCTCTCAATTTCAATTCAATTCAATATGTGCTTTATTGGCATGACAATTGTTACAATGTATTGCCAAAGCATAGTGTTTACATTAAATATAGAACAAGTATGTATAAAAAAATAAAAATAAATAAATAAAAATAACAATAAATAAATACATGCATGTATATATAATTAAACAAAATAGAACAAATCAATTGTGTTTGTGTGTGTGTGAGAGAGTGTGTGTTTGTGTATGTGTGTGTTTGTGTTTGTGTGTGTTTGTGTGTGTGTGTGTGTGAGAGAGTGTGTGTTTGTGTATGTGTGTGTTTGTGTTTGTGTGTGTTTGTGTGTGTGTGTGTGTGTGTGAGAGAGTGTGTGTTTGTGTAAGTGTGTGTTTGTGTTTGTGTGTGTTTGTGTGTGTGTGTGTGTGTTTCTCTCTCTGTCTCTCTCTCTCCCTCTCTCTCTCTCTCTCTCTCTCTCTCTGTCTCTCTCTCTCTCTCTCTCTCTGTCTCTCTCTCTCTCTCTCTCTCTCTGTCTCTGTCTCTCTCTGTCTCTCTCTCTCTCTCTCTCTCTCTCTCTCTCTCTCTCTCTGTCTCTCTCTGTCTCTCTCTGTCTCTGTCTCTCTCTGTCTCTCTCTCTCTCTCTCTCTCTCTCTCTCTCTCTGTCTCTCTCTCTCTCTCTCTCTCTCTGTCTCTCTCTCTCTCTCTCTCTCTCTGTCTCTCTCTCTCTCTGTCTCTCTCTGTCTCTGTCTCTCTCTGTCTCTCTCTCTCTCTGTCTCTCTCTCTCTCTCTGTCTCTCTCTGTCTCTGTCAAGATTCAAGATTCAAGATTCAAATAGCTTTATTGGCATGGTGAAATAAATATTTACATTGCCAAAGCTTTAATAACAATATAAATAATAAAATAATAATGAAAAAAAAAAAAAAATAAATAAATAAAAAAATAAAAAATCCGTCTTCTAATATTTCTAGAAGTTCCTCTAGGTATCATATGGTGAGTGTGTTGGTAGTTGTGTCCCGCTGGAGGCTCTTTCGTCGTGACAGGACCTCACGTACCTGGCGGCCAGGTTTGAGCTTGCTGGGCTTTCTCCGAGCAGGTATGGGAGTTTGTCCAGATTTGGTTTCTGATGGAAGTCTTTGTGGTGAGTTGTGAAATGGGGATAGAAAGTGTCCCTAATTGGTGTATATTTAGTGCAGGATGTCAGGAAGTGCAGCTCTGTTTCCACTTCATCTCCTGTGCAGTGGGGACACAGCCGGTCTTCTTTTGGTAGCCAGGTCTGTCTGTGTCTGCCTGTCTCTATGCTGAGATGGTGTTGACTGAGTCTGTACATGCTCAGGACTCTTCTCAGTTTAGGGTCACTCACTGTACTCAGGTATCCTGCCAATTCATATTCTCTCTTTAGGGCCAAATAGCATTCCAATTTACTTTGTAGGGCTGTTGCGTCTCTCCAATGTTTCAGGTATTTTTCTTTTTGTGCTTTAATTATTTGGTTTGGTCTGGCTAAGTTTTTATTCTCAGTCAGACATGTTGTGGTTTGTGTAGTCAGCTCTAAGACCAATTGTCCGAGGGCGTTTCTCTCTGGTGTCAGCTCTTGGTAGTTCAGGGCTTTGTGATGAAGGGTCTGTTTATCACTATTTTTTAGGTGGGCATGGAATTTAATGGCCCTTTTTTGAATTGTGATTGTAAGTGGGTATAATCCTAATTCTGCTCTGCAGGCATTATTTGGGGTTTTGCGCTGTACTCTCTGTCTCTCTCTGTCTCTCTCTCTCTCTCTCTCTCTCTCTCTCTCTCTCTCTCTCACACTGAAACAAATATGTAACTAATAAATATGCAATATAAAACCCCTTTAAAAAACATTGTCTAATATTCAAAAATAAAAAGACAATTTGTTTACAGAAAAGATGCCAAATAATATTTTACAAACCAGGAGTTTCGAAGCTGCAGTTGAAAACATATTATTTTCTTCCCTTTAACGAACAAATAGGCAAAAAATGATTTGTTGTTTTCCCCACCTTGCGTCAGGGCTTCTGTAACATATCGCTTCTCAAACGTGAAAATTCCAAACAGAACATTCTTAAAGAAAAGCTCAAAGTCATCATGTGTAAACACAACTATATTACAAATATATATTACAACTATATTACATAGTGTTCCTGTGGCTCAGTGGTAGAGCATTGCGTTAGCAGCGCAAAAGGTTGTGGGTTCAATTCCCAGGGAACACACATACTGATAAAACATGTATAGCCTGAATGCACTGTAAGTCGCTTTGGATAAAAGTGTCTGCTAAATGCATAAATGTAAATATTACAATGAACTGGAATAATGTTTGCCAAAGTCGTCTTGTATTGAACACAATGCAAAAACAAAGATGCAAGACCGTTTCTGTTTGTGAGTCACATCTATGATTAATTTGAGTTTGGACACAGTACAGGTTTTTTAATATATATATATATATATATATATATATATTTATATGCTTTATTGTCAACAAGTAGCATGTACAGTGCCATATCCACTATATAACAACAACACGTCACATGCCTCAACAAGAAGCAACAAGGAATAAAAAATATATTATACATATATTGACATTTCCATATGATATTACAATGCAATTTAAATACAGAAATATATTTTGCAGGTCAGCACCATTCATTTGTATTATGTGAAAATGTTAAAGGAGGAGTTTTTTAATTGCTTTACTGTTTTTAGATGTTGACATCACATCTACATACATTTTAATCTCCTTTTCAAGCACCATAAAAAGAGCTTTGTCTTTTGTAAACTTGCATTTATGAATGTGCAATTTACATAAAAATAACATAAACGTTATAATAAACCCAATATCCTTTAAAGAGCGATCCTTGTCATAATAACCCAAAATCACATGTTTATAAGATAAGGAAACTGTTTTAAACAGCACCGGTTTTAACAGGTTAGTACTGATGAATACGCTTTAAAGAAATCTCGCGAGGGTGCCGTCGGCGCGCGTGCGTCCCTGTAAGCGCTCCGTGCGGAAACATGCGGCGCGCGCGTGCGTGGCAGCAGCGGACTGGAGGACACGCGCGGCATGTGAATGATCCGATCCGACGCGCCGCTCGCGACACGACAGTTTGAACCCGACGGCCGCTCGACGCGTGTTTACCGATGCTCGCGCGCTGAAGGTGAGTCCGGAGTCGATCCGCGTCAAGCACCGCTGTAACATCTGCACTGAGGAGACGCGATGTGATTCTGTGTGATATTATCATCTGCTGTCGTTTAGTCTGAGTGCAGACCGCTGAAGGGGGGGTTATTGAGAAATACTGCTGCAGGGATGACGCTGGATCATTTACTATAGTAATACCATGGTATCTGCCCGCGCGTGATTCTCTCTCTTCTGAGTCCTCCTGCTGGAGCTCTGCTCGGTGAGGATTTCAACAGTATCGGGCTTGTTCGGGTGGTTGGTTAGAGCTGTGAAGTGTCAGGACTAACCAGCTAAACTGGTTAACCCATGCAGGCACGAGGAAGTGCTGTGGGGTCCTCCTCAAATCAGACCCAGCTAGAGATCTGTCAATGAGTTCTGGACTGGACTCTGTCAGTCCCACAGCGATGATGGGGCAGTGTCTGGTCTGGTTTGAGATGGTTTTCATCCCTGTATCATCATGTTAATGTCTGTTGGTGATGTCTGGTCTGGTTTGAGGTAGTTTTCATCCCTGTATCATCATGTTAATGTCTGTTGGTGATGTCTGGTCTGGTTTGAGGTGGTTTTCATCTCTGTATCATCATGTTAATGTCTGTTGGTGATGTCTGGTCTGGTCTGGTTTGAGGTGGTTTTCATCTCTGTATCATCATGTTAATGTCTGTTGGTGATGTCTGGTCTGGTTTGAGGTGGTTTTCATCTCTGTATCATCATGTTAATGTCTGTCAGTGGTGGGTCTTGGTCTGTTCTGGTTTAAGATAGGGATGTGCGCTACGACTAATTTGACTGTCGTTTAAACGGAAGTTTTGTATCCGACTAGTCGACTAGTCTAAAAGCTAGAAACCCCCCAAAAATGAAAAAAAAAAAAAAACTGTGCTTGTGTCTATATAACAGCATACAGTTGAAATACTTAATCTTTGAATCACTGTCAAATCCCTCAATGAATTCTGCTAAAAATAGGTCACGATTATGCCGTATGCTTGCCTCGCGTTATCATCAATTAATTTTAGGCGGTCGTTAAACAGGAAAAAAGATAGCATACACTCTTCATAAACCAGTGCATAGCTTATTTATTCAGATCGGTTGGAGCAATGCAGAAATGGAAAATCAATCAATAGACTGACAGAATTCTTCATATTCATATAACGTTAGCCAACATATTAAACCACATATTAAAACAAAAGTAAAAAACAGTAGGAAAGTTTATCAAGGAATAGCATTAAAACGGCTTTTAAAAATGTACTTCATGTTGGCTATATTGTCTAAAAACAAAACAAAGCTCGTTTTACTTACTCAGACCGTGCGCATTTGTTCAGTGAATTTAACATGTTAATGTGGTCTGGCGAAAGACGGGACTAGAGGCGATTCTGCACTTGAAAAAAAACCCGCGCTCGGCAGGAACTAAAGTCACAGGCAAGCAGAGAGAGATAACTACAAGCAAGCAGACAGTTTGAAAAGATCCTGGAAATCCCGCAGCACCACCGAAGTGGGTCTTCGTTTAGAGGAATAGACAGCGCGGATAGGATCGCGGACCGCAGCGGCAGGCTGTAGTGTGACATGATTGACATTTGGCTTTGGCTAGACTCCAAGCTAACGCATACGTGTATTGAATATGATTACGCATAGCTCCAGTAAAGTTATTGTAAGCCAATTTGACATTACACAGTTTACAAAAAACGTTTCCATTTCCTTATTCCTAATTCAAAATAATCCCACACCTTGCTGGTCTTTCGCGTGGAGCTTGCCGCAACTGACATGAAGAAAACGCATGTGAGGTAAAATTATAGTTCCCGCCCAGATACGCTTTTAAAAAATATTTATATATTTAAATATTTTGATATGTATTCTTTTTCAAAAGTTTTATTTTAACTGTTCTTTAAAATGTTTTAAATGTAACGTTAAAATTATGGTAATTTGAATGATAAAATCATCGGTGTTTTTTTTTCTCTCGTGTAGTCGACTATTGTTTTCAGTGTCGACTAGTAGGAGCTGTACCGTTTAGTCGACTAGTCGACTAGACCCGCACATCCCTAGTTTAAGATGGTTTTTATCCCTGTATCATCGTTTTAACTTCTGTCCATGATGGGTTGGGACTGGTTTGGTAGTTTTCATCTCTAGGCCTATATCATGATGTTAACATTTGTCAGTGGCGGTTTATGGTTGTCTGGTCTGGTTTTCGATGGTTTGCATCTCTATATATTATGTTAATGTCTGTCAGTGGTGGGTCTGGTCTGGTTTAAGATGGTTTGCATCTCTATATATTATGTTAATGTCTGTCAGTGGTGGGTCTGGTCTGGTTTAAGATGGTTTGCATCTCTATATATTATGTTAATGTCTGTCAGTGGTGGGTCTGGTCTGGTTTAAGATGGTTTTCATCTCTATCATCATGTTAATGTCTGTTGGTGATGTCTGGTCTGGTTTGAAATGTTGTTTTTTTCTTCTCTATATCATATTATTAATGTCTGTTAGTGTTGGTCTGGTCTGGTTTGAGATGGTTTTCGTCTCTATATCATCATGTTATTGTCTGTCCGTGATGGGTCTGGTTTAAGATGGGTTTTCATCTCTCTGTCATCATGTTAATGTCTGTCAGTTTTGTGGTGATGGGTTGGGGTGGTCTGGTCTGGTTTGAGTTGGTTTTCGTCTCTATATCATGATGTTATTGTCTGTCCATGATGGGTCTGGTTTAAGATGGGTTTTCATCTCTGTCATCATGTTAATGTCTGTCAGTTTTGTGGTGATGGGTTGGGGTGGTCTGGTCTGGTTTGAGTTGGTTTTCGTCTCTATATCATGATGTTAACGTCTGTAAGTGGTGGTTTCCGGTCGGTCTGGTCTGGTTCGAGATGGTTTTCGTCTCTATATCATGATGTTAGTGTCTGTCAGTGGTGGTTTCCGGTCGGTCTGGTCTGGTTCGAGATGGTTTTCATCTCTATATCATAATGTTAATATCTGTCAGTGGTGGGTCTGGTCTGGTTTAAGATGATTTTCGTCTCTATATCATGATGTTAACGTCTGTAAGTGGTGGTTTCCGGTCGGTCTGGTCTGGTTCGAGATGGTTTTCATCTCTATATCAAGATGTTAGTGTCTGTCAGTGGTGGTTTCCGGTCGGTCTGGTCTGGTTCGAGATGGTTTTCATCTCTATATCATGATGTTAGTGTCTGTCAGTGGTGGTTTCCGGTCGGTCTGGTCTGGTTCGAGATGGTTTTCATCTCTATATCATGATGTTAGTGTCTGTCAGTGGTGGCTTCCGGTCGGTCTGGTCTGGTTCGAGATGGTTTTCATCTCTATATCATGATGTTAGTGTCTGTCAGTGGTAGTTTCCGGTCGGTCTGGTCTGGTTTAAGATGGTTTTCATCTCTATATCATGATGTTGGTGTCTGTCAGTGGTGGTTTCCGGTCGGTCTGGTCTGGTTTAAGATGGTTTTCATCTCTATATCATGATGTTAGTGTCTGTCAGTGGTGGTTTCCAGTCGGTCTGGTCTGGTTCGAGATGGTTTTCATCTCTATATCAAGATGTTAGTGTCTGTCAGTGGTGGTTTCCGGTCGGTCTGGTCTGGTTCGAGATGGTTTTCATCTCTATATCATGATGTTAGTGTCTGTCAGTGGTGGTTTCCGGTCGGTCTGGTCTGGTTCGAGATGGTTTTCATCTCTATATCAAGATGTTAGTGTCTGTCAGTGGTGGTTTCCGGTCGGTCTGGTCTGGTTCGAGATGGTTTGAGAGCTGAGTCTCAGGACAGGAAGTAGAACATCCCTCTGAAGCGGTCTGGCTTTGAGCAAACGCATGAAATATTAATCATAAATCTGTCTGATCCCTCTGGGTTTATGATGTCTGTTAGTGGAGCTGAGTTTATCTATTATTTACACATTCGCTCTAATATCTGAGTCGTGAGTGTGTTTATTTGGTCAAATTGATCAACAGCAATAGATTTTCTTCATAAAACAGAATTGAATCAGCCTGTCGTATGGTTTTAATCTTCAGTGGAATATGTTTTAAAGGGACGGTTCATCCAGAATGAGGTCATTCCTCTTGTCGTTTCAGGCCTGTGTGACTTTCTTTCTTCTGAGGAACACAAAAGATGATATGTTGAAGAACACTGTGAGCCAAACCACTTTGGACCCCGTTGACTTCCACTGTATGGACATACGTCCAAATATCTTTTGTGATTCACAGAAACTCATACAGGTTTGAAAGACATGAAGATGATGAAAGATTGATCATTTCTGGGACTGAGACTTTAACCTGTTTTTGTTCAATTTTTTGGTATTTTTTAATGCAAATCTGAACAGAGACTCAGAAGTGGTGTTTAACAGCTGAATCAGTGTTCATTATCACCATCATCTTTCACTGAATTATTAATTCAGTTCCTGTTTATTTGTATAGTGCTTTTCACATTGTATGTTGTTTGAAAACAGCATCACAGAAATGATTATTTCAATGTTTTTGTGCCCTAATAAACATGTAATCAAGCATTAAATCCAGAAATTGCCTTTAATTAGCCAGAAGAGGCATTTTCCACATTTTTACCTCAGTCTGATGTTAAATTTGATGCCTAGTCTGTTTGTTTATTATTTATTCATTATATTTATTTGAAGATTTGAACCTTACTGGAGTCTTAGGGTTTGAATTATTGAGTTTTCACATGTTTTACCATTTGTGTTCCTGGAGCACAAAAGCAGTCATAAGTACCACAGGTATATTTGTAGCAATAACCAACAATACATTGTATGGGTCAAAATTATCCATTTTTCTTTTATGCCAAAAATCATTAGGATATTAAGTAAAGATCATGTTCCATGAAGATATGTTGCAAATTTTCTACCATAAATATATCAAAACTTAATTTTTGATTAGTAATATGCATTGCTAAGAACTTCATTTGGACAACTTTAAAGGTGATTTTCTCAATATTTAGATTTTTTTGCACGCTCAGATTCCAGATTTTCAAATAGTTGTATCTCAGCCAAATATTGTCCTATCCTAACAAAGCTTATTTATTTAGCTTTCAGATGATAAATCTCAATTTCACAAAATTGACCCTTATGACTGGTTTTGTGGTGCAGGGTCACATATTTTAATGACCATTACAAACAAAGCAACAAGTGATTATGTTTTGAACAGTCGCATTTGTGGTGTTTATTTTACTGATGCATGTTTGATTTAATTTTCTCCATGTTTTGTGGTGGTTTATCTGGTTTGGTTGACTCTGTGGTTTGTGTTGTCTGGTGTTTGTCTCCCTCTAGTGGTCATGTTGAGTGTTTGCGCTCTGCTACTGCTGGCGGCTCCAGCGGCCCTCGGCTCCGACTCGGACGCACAGAGACCCCGACACGACTCCAACCTGGAGATCTGTATCCTCCTCAGACACGTGTGTGTGTGTGTGTGTGTGTGTGTGTGTGTGAGTGAGCGCGTGTGTGTGTGAGTGAGAGAGTGTGTGTGTGAGCGAGCATGTGTGTCGTTCTCCTGAACGTCTCCTCAGATAAGCGTCTGTTCGAGAGCAAGAGGAAGGATCAGCTGAACGCACTGAAGAACCTGGTGGAGCTCAACGACATCAACCAGCAGTACAAGATCATCGACATCATGCTGAAGGGCCTCTTCAAGGTGTGTGTGTGTGTGTGTGTGTGTACAGGTTTATATATCCTGGTGGGGACTTAAACCTGAATACACACAGACTCATGGGGACTCGTGTCACGGTGGGGACCTAAATTGAGGTCTCCATGGGTACAAATCATACAGACTGAGTTTTTTTGAGAAAGTAGAAATGCACAGTTTCCTGTAAGGGGTAGGTTTTGGTGTAGGGTTGGTGTAGGGCGATAGAAAATATGGTTTGTACAGTATAAAAACCATTACACCTATGTGATGTCCCCGTGTGTGTGTGTTCAGGTGCTGGAGGACTCCAGAGCTGTTCTTATAGCTGCTAACATGCAGCCGGACGATCTGTTCCCACTCGACGACAAAATCAAGGAAGGTGAGAGAGACTGGCTTTATCACCGTTCATTTCAGACATCTGTGTGTGTGTGTGTGTGTGTGTGTGTGTGTGTGTGTGTGTGTGTGTGCGCTCAGCACTATGGAAGCACAATACTGCCACATGCTGAATCATAATTATAACATTTTAAGATATAAAAAATCATAAGTATGACACAAGTTGAAATCTCGAGTTAAAACATCTTAACTATCACACAAAATGTTAAAATGCTTTGTCAGTTTTTTTTTAAATACTTTTTTTTTTAATAAATTGAGTGTCATATTTTTATTTACTATGTCATAATTTTCGACTTTTTCTCATAAGTATGACATGTCAATTCTGACTTTAATCTCCAAATTGTCTTTTTGTCATAATTTTGACTTTTTTAATTTTAACATTTAAATTTAAACATTTAAATAGCAAACATTTTTAAGGTAAAAAGACTTAATTCTGACTTCAGAAGTCAAATTTATGAACAGTCTCAGTTGACAGTCAATTTTGACTTTCTCATAATCTCGCTTTTTTTTTCCCACATGTCCTAATTTCAATTTTTACCACATAATTATGTTTTATCTCATAAGTATAACTTAGTATGCCATCATTTTGACTCATAAGTGACCTTTTTGTCTCACTTTTGACTTTTAATCTCATAAATTCATTTTTTTTAAATATCGTGTTTCATTTTTCTTTATAATTTCAACTTTAAAATGTCATATTTTGAATTCACAAAATGATAAATCATAATTATTAAATTAAGATAAAAGGTCCTAACTTTTGACTCAAGTCAATATCATGAGATCAATACAATATTTTTTTTCTACTTTGACATAATTTTGACTTTATATATTAAAATTTCATAATCTCATAACTGTAATTTAGTATTTCGTAATTTTTATTAAAATTTTCTTCAAATCTCAATTTTAAATTCAAAAGTGTTAAATCATGATAAATTATAATTATATAAAATGTTATAACATAAATCAAAATCATGGTCACAAATTAATTTTTTGACTAACTTTCTCAAATAAGTTTTATCACATAACTAACTTTATCATTTTGTTTTTCTCATGAGTATGATTGTTAATTTTTTTTTTCTTATTTTGACTTGTAATTTCAGGTCGTTTTTTTTTCTTCAAATTTTTTATTTGTCATAATTTAAATTTTTAATTTCAGCTTCTTATGTCATAATTTAAACATTTTCTCATAATTATGACTTTTCAATCTCATAATTATGGTTTACCAAAGCATGATTGAGTTTAAATTGGCTTCCATATAAAACCCTCTCAGACCATTTTTAGTCTATTCAGGCTTATAGCACTTTACACAGTCCAGACACTTCACAGCAGCTTTAGAGAAACAAAACCTCATCTCACCCACAAACTTCTTCAGTTTCAGCAACCATTTGTTCCTGCAGGAGATAATCTGGTGTGTTTTCAGCGAGCTCGTGCGGTAGTCTCAGTCACAGTGATACTCAGAGGGTTTAATCGGTTGGATCTGTCTGTCTCTAGCATACTCTCACGTGGTGGAGAACACGGCGTTCTTCGGAGACGTGGCTCTGCGTTTCCCGCGTATCGTCCATCACTACTACGATCGTAACACGGACTGGAGTCGTCTGCTGCGCTGGGGTCTGCGCTTCTGCAACCAGACGGGCGTCTTCAGCGGAGGAGCCCATCAGCACGTGCTCACGCTGGTCAGACTGAGGCATCATGGGATTAACATCACACTAAATACACTGAAACATGAGTTTAACGCTGTGTGTGCCTTTGCTGCAGATGTCACAGGAGCTGGGAATCACCGAGAAATCTGCAGACTTCGTCAATCCGTATCGCACCGAACGAGACGACGTGAGTCACACACACACACAGACACAGAAACACACATACACGTGCGCGCGCACACACACACACACACACACACACACACACATACACACACATACATACATACACAGAGAGAGAGATGTCTATTACTATAGAGTCAGTGTTTCTCATGTGCACTGCATTGTGTTATTCATCAAAATTACAGCATGACTAATAGCATTTTTTTGTTGCCTATAAAATGTCAAATATACATAAAATATTTAATTTTACATCGTATAACCAGTGTTATTATAATTAACTAAGACTAAAACCAAAACAAGTTTTGTTACTTATAATAAAATAAACATTAACTGAAAATAAAATGTATAAAGAACTTGAATTTATTTCATTTCAGGCATTATTTATTATTTTTATTTAGTTTAATTTAATATACTAAAAACATTAAATTAATTTAAAAAATAAATAAAAACCTGTATAGACATTAAGAAATACTAAAACATGGCAAAAACAACTTTAAATTACAAACAACAATAATTATTAAATGTTATAATTAATTGTAATTAATAAAATTTTAAATATTAAAATGAATTAAAAACAAAAAAAATACTAATTTACTAAAAAATAATTCAAACTATTAATAAAAACTATAGTACTATATCAATGAAACTAAAATAACACTGCGTATAAGAGTTCATTAATGGCAAGTAAGTCAGTCATAATTTAATTTCAGCAATTTTCTTTTTAAAAAATTAAAAAACATACAGTCTGAACAAACATTTTAAATCAATCAGTTTTAATGCACTTTATTCTTTCATAACACAAACCTAATAATATCTATATATTAT
This sequence comes from Aspiorhynchus laticeps, assembly GCA_023376895.1. Classification (NCBI taxonomy): domain Eukaryota; kingdom Metazoa; phylum Chordata; class Actinopteri; order Cypriniformes; family Cyprinidae; genus Aspiorhynchus; species Aspiorhynchus laticeps. The sequence goes on along the minus strand of JALXFT010003329.1, from coordinate 19,991 downwards.
TTATGCTTAGGGCCTGAGACTGTTATAATATTGTTTTAAATCTGCTGTTTAGTAGCTGATAAAAGCACCTGTTTATTGTTGTAATGCTTCATGTCATATTTACAATATCACAGATTGTCCTTATTCATATATTGAATGATTTCCTGGACTAAATTAGTGTAATCCATGGCCTGTAATGTGTATGTGGAGCCAGTAGGAGGCAGAAGAGCTTCAGATGTTGAGCAGAAATCACAGAAAGTTAAACTCAGTTTGTGTTTGATTTGAGTTTACAAAGACTTTTGCATATTTTGTCATTAAATCATCCACTGAATAACTGATGTTGCTCAGTTAACCACAGGTTTATTCTGATTGGTTTGCTTTAATTTGCATAGTTTTTTGATGTATTTTTGTCTGTGTTTCAGGTGCTGCACACGGCCGAGGCCTTCCAGAAGATTCTCCGTGAGGAAGAGAAGAGGAGGAGGAAGGAGGAGAAGAGGAAAGAGATCCGGAAAGGGCCGCGGATCTCTCGCTCTCGCACCGAGTTATAGATCTGACTGAAGATCAGCGTTTACACTCAATCAGGGAGCCCTGCTGAATCTGCCGCGGGCGTCGACGACGTTTACAGGTTTCAGATCCAGACTCTGATTCGCAACACTTGAATCTGTTTTTAACTCGTTTAGGAGGATCTAGAGTCACTGCTGGTGGTGTGAGTGTGTGTTTAGTGCTGTACTGGGTTAAGGGGGAGGAGTCAGGGTGGGTGGGGTCATTATAGTATTTTCTGTAGAGTGGGTGGAGTCAGATTAATGGAGAGTTAAGAGTGGTGGGCGGGGATTGGGAAAGTGGGCGTGGTCAAAGTGGGTCTGTGTTTTAGATGAAGGTATTTTGAACACTGGTATTTCGGTATTTAACACACTTGACAAGTTTTGATAATATAAAATCAAAAATTTAAGTTCCCACATATGAAATTCAGTTGTTTAGATTCAATATAAATGCTTTATTTGGTGGTACTTTATAGTCTAATAAGAGAATTGTGGGTAATTAATGTCTTTCTGCTTTCTTTAGAAACTGTTATTCATTAAAAAATTGTATATTGTCTGTATTTGTGTGTGTGCGCACGTGAAGGATGAGCGTTGATGATCTGAGCTGAGATCAGAGCTGCACAGCCGTGAGAGAAACTCTTTAATGATGGATCTGAATCAAACTGATATCAGTGTGAATGCGTTTCTGATTCGCTTCGGTTTCTCCGGCTGCTGAAGTGAGACGATCATCTGAAACAGCTTCAGTCTGAGACGCTTTCATAGAGGCTTTATCAATCTGTTCATGTGACTGTTATTGAAATCTGTACAGCATACGTGGGAGATTAATATTGACAGAATTAATAAAATCTATTTAACAAACTCTAGCAGTGGTTATCTGCAGTTGAGTTATCGTGTTTTTCGTGGGCTGTATAGAGTTTATAGCTCATACATTTATGTTGATTTTCGGTTCATGATCATCATTACTCTAAGCTACAATTCAAGGATGTTTTGAAGAATTAACGAATGAAGTTTAAAGAAAGTGAACACGCAAGAATTGGCCATAGGAAAACACCATTGCAACCAAAATTAAACTAAATATAAAGGACACCTGTGTTGCCAGGTTGGGCGGTTTTTAATTTGATTGTGTGGGTAAAAAATGGTTTGGGCAGGTGGACAAAATCTGGGCTGGTTTGGGGTCAGTTTGGCAGATTTCACACATCTAAACTCTATAGGCTAATTGGTTAAAAAACAAAACCCAAACTCGCACAACGTGAATTACACCCATGGGTTTCCCGGGCCCCCTGAACATCATCGACTCGGGCGCCAATAGCTATGACTAACTGAGTTGATCTCAATGTAACTTTGAAATCAGAGCACAGTTAAATCATTTAATTGAATTTGGAACTGAATATCGGACTATACCAGGTGTGTCCAAACTCGGTCCTGGAGGGCCGGTGTCCTGCAGAGTTTAGCTCCAACTTGCCTCAACACACCTGCCTGGAAGCTTCTAGTATGCCCAGTAAGACCTTAATTAGCTGCTTCAGGTGTGTTTAATTAGGGTTGGAGCTAAACTCTGCAGGACACCGGCCCTCCAGGACTGAGTCTGGACACACCTGGACTATACGATCCTGTCCTACATCAGAAAGCTGTCTGGGTCATTCGTGCTTTTGTCACGTGACGTGACATACGCGATGGATACAATACAGAAAACATGCAACAAATAGAAATTAGAGACAAGAGACTGAGCTGAGAGATATATATATTTTTTAATGCTTTATTAATTTAATGCCACAAAAACAAGAGGCATTACGTATGCATGATCAAATTAACATTATCTGCCTGAGAAAAAAGAAAGGAAGAAAATTACACAAATGTCAATGCTTTCAGAGGATTGCATTTTTTTTCAATGCTTTTTTTTTTTTTTTTGTTCCAAGAGATTTACATATAATTTTAAAGCCATTTATAAAATGTGCAAAATTTGGTCTACATTGAGCCCACTTCTTATGTATATGCTATTTTCCTAATAAAACAAGCAAATGTAGCCTATAATATGTTGTTCTTTTACGATTCAAATGTTTGTTTTCTGTATAAAAAGAAAGCACATCAAATATATATTTTTTTCTATCATACACCATTTTTCTGTTAATATAGAATTCCAAATCCTTTCAAAATAATCTTGAATAAATACAATGAAAAACAAAAGATGCAAAATAGTTTCTTTTGAGAAATGCTTTTGTCCGTTACCATATTTAGCCGCATGTGACATCACTTTTCCACTTTAAAAAAAAAAAAAGAAAAAATACAGCTCAGCACAATGACATCAGATATCACGCGGAGATCACACTCCTTCCCTAACAGGAAAAACAGGTTTCTGTAGTGAGGAGGAGTGAAAAAGTGAAACAACCAAAAGTGAAAGAAACTTCCCTTCTCTCAAGCTTTACCTGACAGAATCCTCGACATGACATGTTTCATTAAGAGTGAGATTTATTAATGTTTTGTACTTTGATTGTTTTCTAAGGAGCCTTATATTGGACTTGATATCTGTCTGGAGATGGAAGAACCTTCAGGTAAGAAATAGCCTATTATTATATGGACATAGTGACATGTCAATCACGCCATTCTGTTTTTGCGTAAATAATGATTTAAAGTCTTATTTAAATTTTTTTGAAATTTGTTGTTTAGGATATTTTTTGTAGGCTAGCTATATATTCTTGAATTTGTTTGTTCTGTTATAGTGTTTTCTTATTCTTCTTTTTATTATTTTGAAATGGCAAACAGCACGGAAGTGACTTAAACTGCAATTCATTGACTGCCCGCTAGATGCTGGCTCCAAAGGGAGTAAATCCCATAGACTCCCTATGTTAAAATGCCCAATTTTACAGCAGAAAAAAACTGTACACAGCCTGGTTACAGCCTGGTTCAAAAAATGATTTTTGGTCTATATAGGTAATTTTGCCCTTCATGACTATGAGGGGGTGAATTTGTTTTTATTACTCATCTGTTTAAATTATATCAAGCCTAAAAGTTCTGCATAATTAAGGGCGTGGCCACTTGAGTGACAGGTGGAGTGCCGCTCTGCTCCAGAGAGTGAAACTCAAGGTTCAAGGGTTCTTGTTTATTTGTCACATACACAATCATACAGGGTATAATCAGTAGTGAAATGTAGGTCAGGACAGGTCCGCTCAATGGACAGTGCAAAAAAATGAACATAACACAAGAGAATATATATAAATATAGGTAAGAGTAAGATAAAAAAAATGAAAAAAAAGATAAAATAAAAATAAAATAAGGAGTAAAATGTGCAATGAAATGAAATAAAATGTGCAATACGGTCTCCTGTGGATTTAATAAATATTAATATAAACAGGGATGTGCAAGAGGAGTGTGCAAACAGGTTGTACCGGGTATGTACACATAGCAGCAATGCGGATGATGGAGAATAATAAATGTTTTTACAGTTTATTAAATTGAGTCCTGTAGATGTTATGAGACTGAGTTTAGGAGCCGGATGGCCTGAGGGTAGAAGCTCCTCCTCAGTCTCTCAGTTTTGCCATCATGCTCCTGAAGCGCTTGCCAGATGGCAGTGTGATGAAAAGACGGTTACCGGGGTGTTTTGAGTCCTTGATTATTTTGACAGCTCTGCTTTTGCAGCGTTTGAGGTAGATGTCCTGCAGAGAGGGGAGGGCAGACCCAGAGATGCGCTCAGCTAAGCGCACAACTCTCTGCAGAGCTTTGCAGTCCTGATTTGTGGCGTTACTGTACCACACTGAGATGCACTGAGTCAATACACTTTCTATGGCCCCTGAATAGAAAGTTTTCAGGATTGCTGGTGAGACCCTGAATTTCCTCAGCTGTCGCAGATGGTACAGTCTTTGCCTGGCTTTCTTGACCTGTGTTTGAATGTGTGCAGTCCAAGTCAGGTCCTCGGAGATGTTTACACCGAGGTACTTGAAGCTGCCCACCCTCTCCACAGGGGTCCCGCTGATCATAAGTCAAGTCAAGTCACCTTTATTTATATAGCGCTTTTAACAATACAGATTGTGTCAAAGCACTTAACAGTATCAAGTTGGAGGATAGAGTGTCAGTAATGTATAATAATAAGATTAAACACTCAATTTTCAGTTAAGGGCATTTCATTATTGAATTCGGAGATGTCATTGTCTAGCTCAGTATAGTTTAAATAGTATCTGTGAAATCCAATTGACGATAATCGCTAGAAATTAAGTGTCCCCAACTGAGCAAGCCAGAGGCGACAGCGGCAAGGAACCAAAACTCCCTCTGTGACAGAATGGAGGAAAAAAAACCTTGGGAGAAACCAGGCTCAGTCGGGGGGCCAGTTCTCCTCTGGCCAGGATATTATTGTTTATTTATTGTTTTAATTAAGACTTTAAATGTATTATATTTCTATTTTAATATTGTTGCAATTTCTAACAATAATAGTATTATGTAGTTAGGTATTTTATTATATTTTTATTTATTTGTTTTATTTTTTGTTTTATTGTATTTTAAGTCAAGGTCTTCACTGGGATTATGTCCCCGGGGCTCATCCAGGGGTCCGGCCTCTGCCGACAATCTGGGCCGCAGTCATCATCTCCCGGCGCCAATCCACCATCTGATCCAGACACGGACTGAGAAACAGAATAAGATAGAAACAGACTAATATTAGCGTAGATGTCAATATTTTTACGATGTAACAAGTACATTGTGTGTTATGGGAAGTGTTCCCGGTTCCGGTTGATCTAATTAATGCAGCCTAACAATCCTTTAACGGATTTGAATAATAGAAGTGTAAACACCTCTGTTTTTTCAGAATTTAGCAGTAAGAAATTACTCGTCATCCAGTTTTTTATATCGACTATGCATTCCATAAGTTTCTCAATTTGGTGTGTTTCACCAGGCCGTGAAGAAATATAGAGCTGAGTATCATCAGCATAACAGTGAAAGCTAACCCCGTGTTTCCTAATGATATTTCCCAAGGGTAACATAACAGGAGTGTAGGGCCGCTGCTGTCTCTTCCTGAAGTCTACAATCAGCTGTGACATCTCAGAAAAATTGCTTTAAAGATTTAATTTAATTTGTACAGAAAAAATGATTATAGGTAGGACATTGGAAATCTGGCAATTAGATGTTTTAATGAAAATTATCTCAAACTTTTTTTGAGATGAGATTTTTACCGCTAGCCTATATTGATATTGTACTCTGCACTGTCTGCAAAAAGTGAGATGTCACGCCAAGGCAAAAGGCAGTAACTTCCACATTATATACACTATCTGGGTGCTGATCACCATTTACAGAATCATTATAGTAACATCTATATAAAATCTAGTGATCATTGGCTAGGCTATAACATCTAGTAATTCAGTTTTTTTAGAAGTATTCCTGAGCCCATGTTGTGATTTCCATTACAGTAGCATTCCTGTATGTGATGCAGTGCCGTCTAAGGGCCCGAAGATCACGGGCATCCAGTATGGTTTTCCGGCCTTGACCCTTACGCACAGAGATTGTTGCAGATTCTCTGAATCTTTGGATGATATTATGCACTGTAGATGATGATAACTTCAAATTCTTTGCAATTTTTCTCTGAGAAACTCCTTTCTGATATTGCTCCACTATTTTTCGCCGCAGCATTGGGGGAATTGGTGATCCTCTTCCCATCTTAACTTCTGAGAGACACTGCCACTCTGAGAGGCTCTTTTTATACCCAATCATGTTGCCAATTGACCTAATAAGTTGCAAATTGGTCCTCCAGCTGTTCCTTATATGTACATTTAACTTTTCCGGCCTCTTATTGCTACCTGTCCCAACTTTTTTGGAATGTGTAGCTCTCATGAAATCCAAAATGAGCCAATATTTGGCATGACATTTCAAAATGTCTCACTTTCAACATTTGATATGTTATCTATATTCTATTGTGAATAAAATATAAGTTTATGAGATTTGTAAATTATTGCATTCCTTTTTTATTCACAATTTGTACAGTGTCCCAACTTTTTTGGAATCGGGTTTGTAAATTAAATAAATAAATAAAAAAGATCACTGTACGGATGTTTCTGATCAAAGGCACTGTGTTGCAGTTGAGAAATCAGTAAAAAGGAAAGAAGAGAGTGTTGATTTGGTCGGGGTGTTTAATGATCATATTACAGAAGTATATAAAAACTATACTCAAATCTATACAGATGGTACTAAAAACCCAGAGACAGGAATAACAGGAATTGGTGTGGTGGTTCCAGCAAGAGGAATTGAAGTCAATAGAAGAACATCTAACAGTTTAGCAGTATATACAGTGGAGATGGTGGCAATTTTAGTTGCATTACGCTGGGTGGAAAAAACGGAGATAGTCAAAGTCGTAATATGCTCAGACTCAGCGGCAGTCCTAGTAAGTTTAATATCTTTCCATTCAAAAAGTCGACAAGATATACTAAATGAAATTCTTTATTCAGTTACAAGAACAACAAACCAGGGAGGACACGTTACATTTTTATGGGTCCCAGCGCACATAGGAGTGAAGGGGAATGAAAAAGTGGATAAGGTCGCAAAGAAGGCCTTAAAAAAGGAAAAGGTAGAAATGCAAATAAGAATCAGTAAAGCGGAAGTGAAGTGCATAATCTGGGAAAAAGTTAACCACGAATGGCAAGAAATGTGGGATAATGAGGGGAAAGGGATACATCTATACCAAATTCAAAAGAGTGTCAAAGTAAATAAGGTAGGAAGTGGAAACAGAAAAGAGGAAATTGTATTAACAAGATTAAGGCTGGGACATTGTGCTCTAAATAAAACATTAAAAATGGGAAACATCAGACAGGGCCTGTGAGGAATGTCAGGAAGAGGAATCAGTGGAACATGTAATTCTACATTGTAGGAGATACCAGAGGGAGAGAGAGATAATGGAAAATAATCTGAAGGAGGTAGGGGTGAAGAAACTCACTTTAAAAACAACCCTAGGTAAGAGTGATAGAGCACAGGTGAGAGAATTAATAGTATTTTTAAAGGAAACTGGGCTTTATTATAGGATATGAGGGTAAAGAAGGAAGGGTAATTAGCAATAAATAATTTTTTTTTTTAAATAAACACTGATCCACACTCCGGAACAGAAGGGGGCGGTAATGCACCAATAAGCTGGATGCCAACCGCCGTTAAAAATAAAAAAGAAGAAGAAGAGGAGAAATCAGTAGCTTAAACATATCTGAAAATGGCTACCACACACTGAGGGACACGTTCCTCACACTTCAGGATAATCTCCATCCACACTTTCCGGTAACACTTTAGAATACTGTTCTATCATTAGCCCCATTCACACTGCACGTTGGTCCCGGAAAATTGCCAGAAAATTGCCGGAGTGCCTTCTGTGTGAACGCAAACACGTCCCGGGATTAATTCCGGGATTGATCCCGGGTTGGGACCTAGTAACATTGCCGGGTTCAGTCCCGGAACGAGCGCTGTGTGAACAAAAGCTGGATCAATGCCGTAAAGGGTGTGTCGTAGTGATGACGCACTTTATCGTTTGACTGTTTTACCGGGTGTTTTGAAGGCAGATCAATGTTCACACGACTAAAAATGTGTAAACTGGAATGAAGCAGCGATCAGGGAGCTCCTCACTAGGGATGGGTATCGTTAAGGTTTTAACGGTATTACTACTCTTATCGATACCGCTTATTGGTCCGGTACTTTAACGGTATTCTTATCGGTACTTTTTGTTATACTGTATATATATATATATATATATATATACTGTATATATATATATATATATATATATATATATATATATATATATATATATATATATATATATATTCTAACAAATTAGGAGCTGAATTAACATTACTTTATATTCTGAAATGTAAAATAAATATTTAATTAAATTAATATAAAATATCAATTTGTAAATGCACCAGTGTGAAGGCATTTTTAGTGTTTTATATACATAAGATACAGTAAGAATATTAACAAAGAAACAAAGTAAAAACAAACTGACAAATACAATAAAACAAATATACAAATGAAATGAAATAAACAGTGAAGGTCTTTCCATGAAGGTCTACTAACATTACTGTTCAGGTAAGTAATAGCCTACAAAAGAAATCTAAAAGTAATCAAATGTAAATGAACACTGCATAGTTTTCACTGTATGTATTGATAGATTAATGCTTATTAAAGCTATAACCAGTGGTGTAGTGGTGCCTGGAGAAGTGGGCATACTCTTAATTTATGCCCCCGTCTTTTTTTTGTTTGTTTTTTTTAACGGCCCAGCAAAGGCCTGTACATAAAGAGTGACATGTAAAACTAGTCTTGCATATTTAGTTCACTCCAAAATGGGCCAGTAATATTTGCACACTGTCACTTAACTTCTGCTGCTTTAGTAAGGATCATTATAAAAATAATATTATCCACAGAAGAGGTGCAGATTTTGCAATAAATAATTAAAACAAATAAATAAATATATAAACAGACTGCAGCATTTTACATTTTGTCAGAACCTCTAGTAAATTGCATGCTATTTTGTTTAGTTGTCTGTTCAGAATTGTGGGAGAATTGTGATCTCTACTTGAAAAAAAAAAGAAAAAAAAAGTCATGATTCTCAATCATTTCAGAAGTGAGGGGGACAGAAATGTCAAATATAATAACTTTGTCTAATTGACAGATTTTGTGACTATTATTATTATTTATTAATTATTACCTCTTGCTTTTAATTGGCTGAGAAATCAAATACACTGCTGGACTATGCTATGTGAATATACCCGGTACAACCTGTTTTGCACATTCCTCTGGCACATCCCTGTTTATATTAATATTTATTAAATCCACAGTAGACTGTATTGCACATTTTATTTTATTTAATTGCACATTTTACTCCTTATTTAATAACAAATTTATGTTATTTTATCTTTTTGTTCATATTTTTTATCTTACTCTTACCTATATTTATATATCTTCTCTTGTGTTATGTATCATCTTTTATTTTATTTTTTTGCACTGTACATTGAGCGGACCTGTCCTGACCTACATTTCACTACTGATTATACCCTGTATGATTGTGTATGTGACAAATAAACAAGAACCTTGAACCTGGACAATAACCAATCATTTATAATATTTTTCCTGTGTTTTCCTAATGACTATTTTATTATTTGTTTATATACTACATTTTTTCCCCATTTTTATCACAGAATAAGGCAGAAGATATATTTTATAGCCTAGTATCTATTGCCAAGTGTAATAAATGCTATGTCAATTAGCACTGCATTATTCAGAATCAGATGCTTTTTTATTACCTGGAGATGACTTGAAAAACACTCATAAACCATATAATGTCGCAATCATGTGTTTACTGTCTTCACGTCTTTTTATTCAGCTACAGTAGAGATAGCTTTGTCTACAGCGATAGCTGGGTTCTTGCATGTCGTGACTCGTAAGTTAGCTACTTCTATGAGGCCGTGTCGGACTTTCTGCGCGAGAGCGCCATCCGGCTTCCAGTATAAATGAAACATACACTGCATGAGAGTGTTTACGTCTCGTTCCTGACCGCATCACTGTCTTAACTGAATGTTTTTAGAGAATATTTGCATTTATTCACATGCCATTGGATTAGTTACTCATATGCTGGACTGTCGTGATTGGTCTAGTGCAGGACACTACTGAATGACGCGCATCAGAGGGGATTTAGAAGTGGGTATACGGAATGCTGACTGATAAAGAAGTGGGTATACGCCGTATACCTGCGTATACCCTCCACTACACCACTGGCTATAACGTTATTCAGATTAAGAGCTGTGGGGGATTTTCTCTTTGCATTTTGTTCTTTGATTAACATTGAAGCGCCAGTCTGTCACTTTAAGGCAATATATTGACACACATCGGATTTTCTCCGAACAGTTCTGGTCCACTTAAGACAAACTGTTTAAGTGAATACTCTCGTAGCTGGCCATTGTGACATATTTTTGTGTGTATTTGATCGTTTGGACGCGCCCGAAGCTCAAAGTGTAATCTGCTTGTCCGTTTTGGAGAGCTCCGCGCAGGCACGCACACACACACACACACACACACACACACATTTCAGCCTGGGGAGCAGCGTCTCTTGTGCGGATTGTGCTTTCAACGTTTTATTATCAAACATGTCCCGCAATTTAGCAACAGTAAAGACGGCATTTTACAACAATCACCGATTGAGCTGATTCAGACTTTAAGTGTTGGTTAGGGAGGAACGAATGCGCACCGCTGTAAAGGGATGGAAGTTGTGCTAGAAGAAACGCGGCTATAATCCTTATCAAAAATAAATAAATAAACTTAGCTTAATATAACAGCCACAGGCATAAAGTGCATATGTTTTAATAGTTAGTTCTCTATTCTATCATAATTAAACAGGGCTTTCATGTTGCGCGTGCTGAAGCTCCTCCACGTGAGCGCGATCTTGCTTCTGAATTGCGAATAGCAAAAATGCATCATAGACAAATGTTTGAATATTATTGCATATAAAACAGCTGGCAACTCTGGTGAGAGAGAATTTGCAAGATAATGTGTATATGTAGCAACAATAAATGTGTGTTTTCATAATTTCTCCAGTACCGACAGCAGAACCGATAACGTCAGAGCTTATCGATACTCCGGTCTTTCATAATTTAGCCCCGAGACCGATTTAATACCGAGTTTCGGTACCCATCCCTACTCCTCACTATCCGCGCTGAAGCTGAAATCATTCTCCAGTTTAGTGAAATGGTGAGCGCGCATTATACACGTCACGTGTCTTTACGGGATCTTTACTGGTTGTGTGTGAACACGCGCACAGATTCTGGAAAATCACTGGCAGTGTGAATGCAGCAAATCTGACGATCCGGGAACAAATGCCAGAACACATTACCTGTGTATTTTCCGGAATCTCTGTGTGAAAGGGGCTATTAAACCTGTTAACCCGCACCAGGACGCGGACGCACTGAAAGCTCTTTGAAAGCTCTTTGTTTGCACACGTCATTGCTTTCAAACAGATAAAGTAAAACAGGACAAAATGAATCTTGACAAACTATATATCATTTTGAAGGTCTAAGCCTCTAGCATCGACGACAGATCGCTGTTTTTCGATAGAAAGCTTATACGGAATGTATTTGCTAAATTTGTGTAAGCAGTACACATCAAAACATGTATTAAAAAACCGCAGCAAATACCTTATTCATCCTGATAACGACTCTCAAATGTATCCACTGCTGTAAATCCTGGTTTCATTTGAAAGATAAGGGTCCAGTGAACAACATTCCATCGAGCACTTTTAGTCCAAAGAAACAACAACGCTGTAATTTAGATCGTTAATCCTTTGTTTATGTCTCATCTCTTCAGAGAGAGTTATTGTTTGTGTCCGTTATGGAACAAATTATGCTCAAAAACAGCGTCTTGGTGGTAAAAAAACAGCATGATTTTGTAGCAGGCAATGTCCCAAACAGAATGAAATCATCCAAAAAAAAAAAAGTCAAAGATACACGGAAGATTGATTATTTGAATTCTGGCGCTCCCTCGCGACGACGCGTGACGCACGCTGTGACGCACCTGTCATCTGATGGGGCGTAACTTAGCGATCTTTTTAGCACAAAAAAAAAAACATTTCTTTTTTTTTGTTTTCATATATGTTTGCGTGTTTTGTGGGGAATTGCCTGTATCTGTATGATTAACATCTCTATGACTGATAATGAGCATGTAAATACTGACTGTTCACAGATTTCAGTGTGGATGCAGTCTATATAAAAGGCCATTATAATGTGAATATTGACTATATTGGGCAGCCATCAGTATGATTTGCATCTGTATGAATGATCTTCAGCATGTGATTACTAATGTATGAGCAGGAGAGCATCTGTTTGTCAGGAAATCAGTATGTAATTAAGTTATTTTTTTTATTATTATTGTTTTATTTATCACTCAAAAATTATTATTATTGTATTTTTCTAGTGCTCAAATAAATCACTTATACGATGTCTAAGATTATGTCTACTGTTTTATAATTGAAAAACTGCAGTGGCATGTATAAAGACTAAATAGTATGTAGTAGAACTCTTCAATAATTTGGTAAATATTTTTCCTCAAACGGGGGGGGGCCGCTAGAAAAATGTCTGCAGAAATCTCATTTTTCATGGTATCTTCTTCAGATTTGAAATATAAACTAATGAGACATGTGACTTTCAACCCATTACTTTTCTAGATTGCTCCATGACTGATTTCATGTATTTTTATATGAAATAAAAAAAAAATCAGTGTGGTACAATTTTTATCAAGGCACTTCAGTGTCTATAACTTTTTATATTTTTGAGCATCATCAACTCTGGATGATGGATAGTAAAGGCCAAAGGGTCTTCTTTCCAAAGACACCACAATTGTGTGTGTGGCACACTGAAGTCAGGAACTGTTACCATTTTAAGTTAGTTAGTCATTTTCAGCTGTGATTCCCAATATGGGGGGGTGCAGGTTAACAGGTGTGTTACCCACTTTCCTTTTGAACTTTGGTCTGCTTCAGAACCTGGCTGGATAATTAGAGGAAGAGCTCACACCTCTCATAAATACCTGTAGATTTATTCTCACTTGTTCAACCCCATCTTATTTTTTTTGTGGGTGGGGCCTCACAGTTGTGTGGTACACCACTGCCTGCAAAGTTATCAAACACAGATGACACTTTGAAGTGAACATGTTTACTGCCTTCACATCAGAATCCCCATAATGATGCCAGAAGAAACTGTGATGATTGATTGGAAGTTGGAATGCACCTTCTGAATTTTGAGCGAAAAGCTTAATAAAACATCAGTAACAACAAATAAAAATTAAAAATAAACTTTCATTGGTTTGTAGGTTTGAAAGTGTTTTTTTTTTTTTTTTTTTCATTATTGTTTCAGAGCAACTGATTTTTTTTCTTATACTTTGCCTGCAATAAGAATGACCACTTGACATGACTTGAAATATCATGTTTCTTTCAGAGATGTCAGCGATCAGCTTCAGTCCAGATGATCCATTGGTCCGGATTCTTCTGATGGGCAGAAAGGGTTCTGGGAAAAGCTCATCTGGAAACACTATACTGGATGAAAAAAAGTTTAAAGTTCATGTACAACAGAAAAAGCATGAAGCTGAAAATGAGTTCGGAGAAGATTGTGAGGGTAAAGCACAGATCGGTGGGAAGCAGGTGCATGTGATTGATTGCCCAGATCTACTGGATCCAGATGTGAATAAAGAGCAGCTGGAGTTGCTGAAAGAGCAGCTGATTTCACGATGTTCAGCAGGTCTCAGTGCAGTTCTGCTGGTTGTGCCTTTAGTGAGAAATGTGGAAAATGAGGAAGAGATCTTGGATTATATAAAGTGTTTATTTGGTCCTGAAGTTCAGAAATACATCATGATCCTATTCACACATAGAGATGAACTGGATGATCTGGATGAGACCACTGATGAACATCTACAAAGCAATGATCATGCTGATCTCCAGCAACTGGTGACTAAATGTGGAGGAAAGATTCACTGTTTCAATAACAAGAGCAAATCAGACGATCAGGTACAAGAACTACTGCAGAAGATTGAAAGAATGATGATAGAGAACAGAGGGAAATTTATAATGGAACAAATGAGGAGGAGAGCAAGCAAGGAAGCTCCTGATGTCATTTGTAGGTTTTTGCCATTATAAATGACTTTAATAATACAAACATTTGGCAATTTGTTCACTAGTTTGTTTCACTGATCTTAAGGGAAGAATACATACGAGACTGTTTTATTATTCATTTGATCTTTCTGTTGTAGTTTCAGGAGAGTCGAGGAAAGACCAGATTAGGCTGGTTCTGCTGGGAAAAACTGGATCTGGGAAAAGTGCTACTGGAAACACCATCATCGGCAAAAACGTATTTGAATCTTCAGCCAGTTCAATCTCTCTGACCAAACAGTGCAGCTCAAAAACTAACGAGAGGATGGATAAAGAGATTACAGTTATCGACACGCCAGGACTTTTTGATAATAAACTCAGTGAAGAGAAGGTTCAAACTGAACTATTGAAATGCATAACATACTCATCTCCTGGACCGCATGCTTTTATTATCGTCATTAGAGTGGGTAGATTCACTGAGGAGGAGAAAAATACAGTGGAGCATCTCAAAGAAGTGTTTGGAGAACAGATAGAAAAATACACCATGATCATCTTCACCCACAAAGATCAGTTAGATAAAGAAAATAAAACCATTGAAGATTATCTACAGAATGCTGATCCAGATCTTCAGTCCCTCGTTCACAGCTGCGGAAAACGATTCTTCTGTCTGAACAACAACTCTGCCAGTTTCCCACAGTTCAAAGATCTGATCGGTAAAATAGAGATGATGGTGGCAGAAAATAGAGGATACTTCAGAAATGAAACATTTGAAGGAACAGAGAAATGCATTCAGGAGATTCAGAAAATGGAATTACATGAGAAAATGGAGCATTTGGGTTTAGCTGCAGAGTCTCAATGTGAAGAAAACCATTTAATCAAAACTCACAAGTATATAACAGTTCTAGTCAGATGGTTAAGGGTGAAGGGGGATGAATTAAACACCATAAAGGAACTAGAGAGAAAAGGAATCAATAATATAGAGGCAGTAAGACATGCACTCAGAGCCACATCAAAACAGGACATGTGTGGAGTTCAGTGAGAGACTCAATAATGATCAGACACACAATACAAAGCATATTTTCTCCAGGCTTTTAAATACATACTTAAACTGGCTTGACAGAAACAAGAAAGCTTGTTTGACATTTTAGAAATATTATGCTATGCTCTTAGAAGAATTCAGGATATGTCTAAAAAAATGAAGATGAAGAAAAATGAGACTCATTTATCAGGGCTTCCAGAGAATAAATATGTATTTGTTTTGTAATAATTTATCTGTATATATATTACAGAAAAAGAGTTATCAGTCTGAACGGTGTTATTCATTTCATCATGTGGTTCTCAAGACATGAAGATCAACATGCACCACATGTATCCACTAACTTTTATGTATGTTTATTTGCTATATGTTAAATTATGACAGTTAATTATGTGTTAGGTTTGTATCAGTGCTCTGTGTGAATGTAGTATTCTGTTCCAGTGATGTGTTGCAGCTCAACCTTGAAGAGAAAAGATATTGCCTATGTTTTATCTAATGGCATATTTGCAGGGGTTGTTTAAGAATATGACAGGCATGTGATCATGCCAAAGGATCAGTCTGCAGGAGAATCAACAGCTTCCCAGATGAGAAGTATGTATGTATGTATGTATGATAGTTGTTTACAAATGTAACTTAGTGTCTCCAAAATACTGTCTTTAAGAAATGAACATTATGTTGTATGTTGCTAGAATTATCTGTACTGTTAACCTATCAGAACCTGTAAAAATGACATCAACAGATCATCCATATGTGACCCTGGAGCACAAAACCAGTCTTAAGTCACTTAAGTCACATATTTGTAGCAATAGCCAAAAATACATTGTATGGGTCAAAATTATTGATTTTTATTTGATACCAAAAATCATTAGGATATTAAGTAAAGATCATGTTCCATGAAGATATTTTGTAAATTTCCTACCGTAAATATATCAAAACTTAATTTTTGGTCAGTAATATGCACTGCTAAGAATTTTCTCAATATTTTGATTTTTTTTGCACCCTCAGATTCCAGATTTTCAAATAGTTGTATCTCAGCCAAATATTGTCCTATCATAACAAACCATACATCAATGGAAAGCTCATTTATTTCGCTTCCAGATGATCTGAAATCAAAATCTCAATTTTGAAAAATTGACTCTTATGACTGGTTTTGTGGTCCAGGGTCACATATGGCTGTAAGAGTTAGTGTTTCTGTATTATAAATTAGTTGGGGACTGCCTCATCTTACTCGCTTTCTATGGCTTTTGAAAGTGTGGAGTCTTCAGTAAACTCTCAACTGATTGAACTTCTCATTTGACTCCTGGTCTTCACTGAGCATAATTGGTCTCTCTGTGGGGTTTAACTGTGATTCCCATACAGAATACTGATACGGACTATTGTTTTGATTCCTTTCCTCAAATCGCAACAAAAAAATCAGGGAGACGCCGCACACAACCACTGCTTAACAAAACAAAATTATTTAACTTTAAAGAAAAGAAAACATGTGATAGTCAGTATGTCGGCAAGTGTTTGTAAGTAGCATCAATAACAACAGTCCAAACAAACACCAATAACAAAACTCAAAACCCAAATGTCCGGTCTAGGGAGAACAAAATCAAAATGGGAACTCCTCCGGTGCGACGGCGATTTCCCATAACCTCCATATCCCATGAGTTCTCCAGCAGACTCATGCGTAAACGCAAACAAACAACTATTCCTCACGCCATTGTTCCTACGAGTCCCATTTAAAGCCCGTTGATTTAGTCCAGGTGCAATACCTCAGCAGCCAATCACCTGCAGACAGCCAGTCACCTGTAACTCGGGAATAAACACAGCGTGACTCACTGAGACGCCACTAACCCCCCCCCCCCCAAAAAAAAAGATTGTGCATCCGATAAAGTGATCCTTAAAACATCAAACAATACCAGTAGCCCCTCACTGCAGAACAAAGATCCATGGGGCGGGGTTGGATCCACATCTAGGGGGTGGAGATTGGTAGGTTTAGGGGTGGAGATGGGTAGGTTTAGGGGTGGGGATGGGTGGGTTTAGGGTTCAGGGGGTGGAGACGGGTAGGTTTAGGTCTATGTAAGGTGGGAGGAGTTGGATCTAGATCCAACTCCGCCCCCTGGATCTTGTGTTCTGCAGTGAGGACCATCTCAACAATACCCCCTCCCAGTACAACGGTGTTCTCACAGTCCTATCAATTTTCCCAAACTGCCTCCTTATCCCTAGCAATCTGGATCCTGAAAGTAAATTAAGACGACAAAGAGAACAAAGGAAAAACAGAAAAAACAACTGTTCCAACACAACAGTACCTATTCACTATGGTCAGGAACATGAGATAACGCATCTGCCACTACGTTATCAGCTCCTTTGATATGTTTTATTGTTAAGTTCTAAGGCTGTAGAAATGAAATCCAACGCATTAACCACTGACTTGTGGACTGTATGGAATGGAAAAACGTTAAAGGATTATGATCAGAATAAACAGGCAACCCTCCACTCACATACATCAAAGTACTGAAGAGCCCAAATTAAAGATAACACTTCTTTCTCAATTACAGAATAATTCTTCTGATACTTATTGAACTTACGAGAAAAGAACAAAACAGGGTGATCGAATCCAGTCTCACCAGTTTGCAACAAAACAGCTCCAGCCCCAACCTGACTTGCATTCACCTGTATCTTAAATGGCTTATCCAGCCTAGGGGCAGCTGAAGGAGTGGATGGCAGATCTACAATGGCCTTCATAATAATATTAATTATCATATTTCTTGAATAATTATTAATCAAAGTTACATTTATGCATGTTAGAGAATAAGCTGAATATGGTTTTAGTCTGCCTTTTTACTCTCTAAGAACCTGCTCTCATTGTGTGTGTGACCATGCCTGATAAGGTTTAGGGCTGAGGCAACCTTGATAAGTGTTTCTCTGTGTATGTGTGTTAGTATCTGTCTGTACAGGGAGAAGCTCAAGGTTCAAGGTTCTTGTTTATTTGTCACATACACAATCATACAGGGTATAATCAGTAGTGAAATGTAGCTCAGCCAGTCCCAGGACTAAACGTTCATCTGCCAATGTCCAGCATATCAGATATACGTCTTTGGAGAGACGTATTGTGTCTGACTTCTGATCACTTGTCACTAAAATAGTCATCAGAAGCTATGCTTCAAGCTTGCGTCCATATGTGGAAAATTATCTACGTTTATCTTGGTTTTAGAACCAATCAGAATTTTGCTGACTTATGCACTGATGCAATTAGCAACCTCTGTCAGGGTATAATTGTGGTGATTTTGAATTGTAAAGCAGATCGGCCTACGAACGCCATCGCGAGTGTTGAAGCTGACTTCTGCCTGAAACTACAAACAATTTTCTTCTGTAAATTTCTTCAATTGAATTGCATCTCTTGACTCCTGGTTTTCATTCAACACACCTGGTCTTGGGTCTTAACTGTTTTCCCCAACACAGCAATAAACATGGTGAAGCCCAACTGGAGGACGAAGGAACAGCTATTCCATTCTCCAGCATATATTGCACTTCAGAGTAGAGGTCTTCACGGGTCCAAAAATTCGTACCCGAACCCGAAGAGACCCGTAAATATGCTGCACGGAACCGACCCGGACCCGTATTTTATTTGAAAGTGGGACCCGAACCCGTGTAGACCCGAGAAATGCCTTAAATGTACTACGCGGACCCGACCATTATTCGAAAGTTGGACCCGAACCCGGCTGGGAAGACACAGACCCGACTGAACCCGTCCCGATCGGCACATATTGCACAGCAAATGCTATTAAGTCAATAAACATGTTGCGAAAAAAAAAAAAAGCTTTTTGCCTTAACTACTGTTAGTAGCCCTCTCCCTGACTGTGATGCATACAGTCCTCCTTGCCAATAAATGTCCATCCATGTTAGGCTGTTCCTCTCTCTTGCCGTCTGAAACAGCCTTCTTAATCCACTCATTATTCCAGCTTCAAAGGTCTACTTGCTGTCACGGAGACGGAGAACAGGTGCGTCTCTTCAGGTTTGTCACTCATGAAGGAATCCATGATCACCGTCCGCTTGCAGTACTACATTAACTCCGCCCGCGCTCTGTTTCTGGCGGCTGAGGTAACGCGTGTTTTTTTTTTTCACCTTATTTCCCGCTCACACTTTTCTCATAATAATTTTACAAACTGCAAGTTACAAAACACATGCATACTGACTGACACTGATCACTCGCGGGTGCGGTGTTCTCCGATCGAGTCGGGTATGTCAAAAAGACCCGAGACCAGAAGTAATAGATTGGGACCCGACCCGGACCCGGCTGACCATTTAAAATATAGACCCTAACCCGTACTGGTCCCGGGTCCTCGGGTCTCGGGTCCTCTGTGAAGACCTCTACTTCAGAGTCCAGTATTTGCCGCTTACTGCTAGGAACCCTGTAAAAACGCAGACGAATGGGCCGAGCCTCGCCCACATCTACATCATGCTGGATCAAATGGGTACGAGATGGTACATCTGCAAACAAACTAGGAAAATCAAGTACCAATTTTTTCAGTTCTAACCTTTGTAACTCTGACAAATGCGAAAGCAACGGATCCAAGTTTTGAAGAGTTTCCAAATTCTTTAACCTAGGAAGCAACACACAGTCCTCAGGGACAACCATATCCTCTTCTCCTCCTACAAAAAGAGATTGAGAATTATCAAGTGAAACTGAAGCAATAGTACAGCAGGATTTATCACTCGAGTTTTTGATTTATGGGAAAGATAAGGCTTAAGTATATTCACATGAAAACATTGCCTAACCTTCCGCCGATCTGGAGTTGCAATTTAATCAATTTTGGCCAGACATTTTATGAAGAACAGTGTACAGGCCAGTAAATCGTGCACAAATAGGAGACCCTGG
>JALXFT010002760.1:0-19999 GCA_023376895.1 Aspiorhynchus laticeps | reverse complement strand
TGAAGGCAACAAAGCCAACACTTGATCACCCGGTGTAAAAACACAACATTCTGCACGTTTATCAAAGTGGCTTTTCATTTTATTCTGTGCTCCAACAAGATTTTTCTGAGCACTTATTCCAGCCAAAAATAAGCATCTGCGAAAACCATTTACATATTCTAACCAATTTTGCGGAGGATCGTCCTCCACTGTAGGGGGGCTTTGATCTCCTCTTGAAGCCAAACACTGTTTTAATTTCAAGTTTATTTGCCCTTGCCCATTTTTTTTTTTTTTTTTTTTTGTAGCTGAGTTGAAAAACGCAGCGCTCGTCACTGTCACTATTTACCCAGGGGCAAGACAAATACCAACCAACCATCCTCTTGACTGCCCACAACAATGGAGTGGTTACTGCTTTTTTATATTAAAAAAATCTTAAAAATTAGATACTAATACCTTGGATATTCCAAATCATAGCAACTAAAGCGCCTCATCTGGAAAAACGATGTGCCATAGTTGGGCGATATGGTCATTTTTCATATCGTAATATCGCCAGCCTGTGAGATCGCCGATACACGATATTATCGTGCATGGGTGGAACGCGGCAAGAGAGAGACTCTCTGTACTTGTCATATGCTATTTCATAACTATTTGGTGATTTTAAACCGCACGTGCGTGCGCGAGAGAGAGCGAGGGCCTGGAAGCACCAATAACCGAAATAATATACTTTCAAACATACTGAAAACTAACATGTTAAATATAAAAATATTTAAAACAGCTAACTTAACTTATAACTTATTAACTGCATATTTTTTATAATAACGATGATGAAGAATAAGCATCAATGTTTTTTGTTCATGTGCTGTAAAGAAAACGGTGCAGTTTCGTCATGTTCATTCATAGCTCATAGCTGTTCAAGATGTCTAAAAGATGTCTCTTTTTGCACTCTTGACATAGCCTAATTTGTAAATAATCAAATGATCAAATAATTAAAACTAAGCCCACATCAAAATTGAACTTTGATTTGGAGTCCGTTTCTAAAACATTTCCAATGAGGAGGAGAAGCCTAATACTCATTTACGCGTGTGTGTGAAGTGCAACGCTGAGGTGAAATAGTGGGGCAATTTGATAATAATAGCCCAATAATAATAGGCCGCCTAATAATAATAATAATAATAGTTTTATACATTAATAGAATGAGCCTAATATTGTCTTGACTATCGACAAAGACATCAGCTTTCGGCGATATCTCTGCCTATCGTCGATACACGATACTATCGTCTATCGGCACAACCCTACTGTGCCACCGAAATGTTCTCAAGAACAGTAGTTTTCAATCCTGGCCCTGGCGACCCCACACTCTGCACAAACAGGTCAAAAATTAACCACTTTCATTAAACCCTCCTCACCAGATCAGGGCCCGTATTCACAAAACATATTAAGGCTAAAAGTAGCTCATAACTCGCTGATTTAGAAGAAGATCTTTAAAATAATGGGCGTGTCTGAGCAAAAATGTAGGAGTCCTAAATTTAGGACTGAGCATTTCACAAAGCGTTTTAACGTTAAAACTAGCTCCTGAATCTGTGAAACATTAGGAGTAGTGAAGAGGACCCCTAAGTCACTAAGCCCAAGCCACAAAATATCCTAAAATAGCTGTTTCCGGCAATCTGCCTCAGAACGTAAACATTTTAGAAACATTTGACGATGATGAGCTTTGGAGGTTATCCCAACTTCAGATTTTCCTTTGATTATATCCTTGTGTTCATTAACCAGTTGGGGAAGAAGTAACAGCTGTTCTTGCATCCAGTTTGGTTTTCTTTTACGTTTGCATGTCTTACTATCAGCCATGATAATTCTACTCTGTTAATTAAAAGGCTGTTTATATGCATATTCACTAATTGTTTATGAGAAGCATGCATGTAAGAGGCTGACAATTAGCTGAACGTACTTGTTTAATTAGTGACACTTAGGCTTGCATTTTAAAGTCTTTATTTGAATGTAGCAACATTTTTATTTTTAAAACTTTATTTGAATATGGCAACATAATATTGCACTCTACAATATTTTTATGAATACATCTCTGACAGAGACTATCAGCCAATCACTGTGTGCATCATTAGTAAGCATGCGGATATCATCCATAGCAACGAGGTCAACCCCGCCCCCTTACTCTTAGCTTAAGACTTCTCTTTCGCTTTCAGCGCTATCAGGCTGAAGTTAGCATTTTCCGAGATCTCCTACTACACCTTTAATCATTCTTTTTCCCAAAGGCTGCGTTTACACTGCAGGTCTTGATGCTCAATTCCGATTTGTTGCTTATATCCGATTTTTTTGGCTGTCCATTTACACTTTCTTTCAATTGTGACCCATATCCGATTCATGTGTTTACACTTGCCATACCATCTGAAACATCCCGCATGCGCTGTTGTCATTTAGCACCACACGTGCTTCCTCCCGAGAATAATGTGACCTGTGCTGACAAAACGAGTCGACCAAATTACAAAAATTAGTTATTTTATTTTCACATTCTCCATTATGTATGATTTTTTGGAATCGGACAAAAAAAAATGACTGCTACACCCGTTTAAAGTCGATAGAGTCAGCAAGCTTGATTATGAGAAAGATTAAAGTTTTCCTCCAGTTCTTTTCTTCTTAATAATTAGGCTACTATATTAATAATCACAATACAGCTGTTTTTTTTTTTTATCTTTCCTATTATAAATAAAAACAGATGCAAAAAAACA
The DNA here is from genome assembly GCA_023376895.1 of Aspiorhynchus laticeps. Taxonomy (NCBI): domain Eukaryota; kingdom Metazoa; phylum Chordata; class Actinopteri; order Cypriniformes; family Cyprinidae; genus Aspiorhynchus; species Aspiorhynchus laticeps. The sequence goes on along the minus strand of JALXFT010002760.1, from coordinate 17,279 downwards.
GTAAGAACAAATAGTCTAGAAAGAAACAAATAATGCATTACTTCATTTTAAATCTAAACAAAAGCATTCATATAGCCTACAAAAAACAAATTATTACATTTAAAAATCACTTCAGTGTGTTCATTATTATTATTTTTTATTTTACATTTTTTTTATTTACAGGGGCAATGCACATTAATAAACATAACTGTAAACATGCCAGAATTAGCCCAAAAGGCTATTTTTCATCTGTAGACCCTTGACAGAATGTTAAAAGGTCACCCTAAAAACAAGGACAGAGCATCACACATATACACATCATATGGAGAGAGAAAAAAATAAATAATAATAATTACAGAAAACAAATTCAAAATTTTCACAAACAGAAAAATCGCTACTAAAATACAAAATATAAGTGAATTATCTAAAACAAAGTAAACATGAGAGAAAGGAGAGAGAGAGAAAGAGAAAGAGAAAGGTGGCAACAGGAGAGAGCAACATAGCCAAGAGCAATTAGTACAAGGAAGTCTATTGTCAAGAATACAATACTAATGTTGACAGTGATGAGTTGTCAGTAACCATTTTTTAAGATGAGACTGAAAAGAGCCAAAAGTATGTAATCGTCTAATTGTTGATGGGATGGAGTTCCATTCCCTTGAAGCTTTGACTGAAAATACAGACTGACTGAACTTACTTCTTTTGAGAGGAATAATACAGTCCCCTCTTTCCCCACCCCTTGTAGATCTGTGAGCAGTTGTTCTAATATTCACAAACTGTTTTAGTGGTGAAGAGAAGCTATGCATAGTCTTAAATAGCAGACAAATATGCGCATATTTGATCAAGTTATCCCAGCTTAGCAAATTGTATTTTTTTAATATTGAGCATTGATGAAACTGAACTGATTTCTTATCAAGAGTTTTTAGTGATTGTTTATACAAAGACTCTAGTGGTTTCAGAGTAGTAATACTGGCTTGCGACCAAGTAGTTAAACAGTAAGTAATATGAGAAATAATCATGGAATGCATATACATCAGAGCGGCGTCAGACGACGATAATCACGAATAAATATCACGAATAAATCTAAAATTTGATAAACTAAATCTGACCCGGTTACAGACCTTTTTAACCTGCGCCTTAAATGAAAGTTTGGAATCAATCAGAACACCAAGGTACTTACATTCAGATACAACTTGTAATCTTTCCCCTGATACAAATACATCTGGCACTACACTTAAATTCTTAGTTTTGGTGATAAACATACACACTGTTTTAGAGATGTTTAACTGTAAGCAGCATTGTTCTAGCCAAGCTGCAACATGAACCAAGGATTCTGTAAGTTCATTTGCAACTTGTGACACACTACTTCCGTGTATATAAATGACAGTGTCATCTGCATACATTTGAATGTTAGTGTTAGGACAGACGGATGGAAGATCATTGATGTACAACGTAAAAAGTAAAGGACCCAGAATAGATCCTTGTGGAACACCAGTGGATATACTTAGGGGAGCTGACTTATAATTCTGTATACTAACAAACTGTGTGCGACCTGACAAGTATGATTCGATCCATCTTAAAGTATGTGGAGAGAAATTCAAACTTAATAATTTAGACAAAAGAATTCTGTGGTTTACAGTGTCAAAGGCCTTCCTGAGGTCAAGAAAAACAGCCCAGACGACCCCTCCTTTATCTAATAGAGACTTGACTTTTTTAGTGAAGTAGCAATTTTCCATCTCAGTTGAGTAGTTTGCTCTGAAGCCAAATTGCATTGGATGTAAAGCAAAATAACTATTATTTAAATAATTAGTGATTTGTGCAGCCATCAATTTCTCTGCAACCTTTGAGACTATAGGTAAAATACTAATAGGTCTGTAATTACTAGCAGAGTGAGGGTCACCACTTTTGAATATAGGCACAATAACAGATGACTTCCAAGCACATGGGAACATCCCCTGAGAAACTGAAAGATTGATAATTTTAGTGATAGGATTAACTAATGACTCACTGAGCTCTTTAAACATCATCACATCCATACCAAAAATATCCTTTGCTCTGGATGGTTTAAGAGATGTAATTGTTCTTGTGACGTCTAATTCAGAGACTGCCCTTAGAGTAAGGGCTTGTTCCACTGTATTAACTGGATAAACTTCTGAATACTTGGGGGAAAAACATTGTGCAATTGTGACTACCGAGTCAACAAAGTAATAATTAAGTGCTTCGGCTACATCAGCTAGATTGTTAGTCAGCTTCTCGTTAACCATCAATTCAAGTGATGACCTATCTTTTCTTTTATCACCTTTTAAGTAGTTCAACTTATTCCAGATTGTTTTAGAATTACCTCTAGCCTCATTAATTATTCTCAGGAAAAAATCAGCCTTTGCTTTCCTCAAGGTCTTTACCACCTTGTTCCGTAACATAGCGAAATGTTGTCTATCATGACTAAACTTTGATCTGTTTGCAGTTTTTAAAGCAAGATCCCGTTTTTTCATTAGTTCTAAGATATCTGAATTCATCCAAGGGACAGTATGTGTTTTATTTTAGGATTAAGTTTACAACTGAAATCTTTAATAGTACTCTCTAATTTTTTGGAGAATGTTTGACTGTCTTCGTCCTGATCTTTTCCAATTAATAAATCATCCCATTCAATCTGATGGACTGCCTTTCTGAAGTCATCTAGTTTACGTTTTGGAATGCCATAAGTCATATTTCCTTATGAATGAATTGAATCTCTTGCTAGATAATTTTCTGGCCACTAAAATCAAATTGTGATCAGAAAGGCCTGTTAACATATTAAAAGTTTTTAAAATTCTCTCTGCTTGGTTACTAAAAATTAAATCAATTTGAGACCTTGTTGAATTAGTTATTCTTGTAGGCCCATTAATCATTTGCTTCAGATCGAAGTGATCAGTTATCTGTTTGAGATTCTTTCTGACGGTTTTATCGTCCCAATTAATATTAAAGTCTCCCATTATAATAACTTCTTTGTTGAAATCACACTGCTTTAGTAATTGTTTCAAATTTTCATAAAAACTAATATTAGAAGATGGTGGACGATAAATTACAATTAATACAAAAGACATCTGTGGTGATAATACCAATACATTCCAAATCTATACAATTTGCCCAGGCGATTTCATTACACTGGATGCCAGTTTTCACATAAATCATAACTCCACCTCCCTTAGAACCAACTCTATCTCTCCTATACAATTTAAAACCAGGTACTTCTAATGCTGCAGATGGAGAATTTTCATGAAGCCATGTCTCAGATAAACAAAGAAAATCTAAATTAGAGTCTAGTAAAAGATGATGAATTTGATCACTTTTTGATATAATACTTCATATATTCAAATGCCCACCTAAGAGACCCTTTGGCTTGACTTTAGGATCCCAAATTGTTCTTGATTGATTTACTGTCTGAAAGAATCCCCATTTCTTATTTTTTAAAATACCTTGATTTACAACTTTACTTTTTACATTTTGCATAGACTTTGCAAACACTTGTGAAGTACCTAAACCAGAGTTCGCAGAAATGGAACCATTTGTTGACTCCATCGGAGCAGAATTCCCTTCATTCCGAAAAGGTCTTGTAATGCACGATCTCGTCTGAAAGTCCGTGTCACTCCCGCTCGCCGCACGGGAACCCAGGCCTGCCTCAGACGCCAACAATCCCACATGGACACGCCGCGGAACGCCAACTGCGGCCGTGGAAACACCCGGCAACTCGGCATCCTCTGCTGCGACGCTCCCCGCACCAACACCGCCACCAGCATCCAGCGAGACAGAGCGAGGGAGGTTAGTGTGTTGAGCATAGCCAGACAGTGACATACCGCCACCAAAAGTGCATACCTGAAGGATAGCTGGATCCGACATGGAATCCACTGGGCCGGTGTGACGCCGGTCCATGATGCTAGTGCCCAGCCGCTGGGCCTCCACCACCTCCCCGCTCGTCACGGCACTCCACGCGGGCAAGACGCCGCCACCAAAACCCGGCGAACCAAAGCAAGGGAGGTTAGTTTGTTGTACATAACCAGACAGCAACGTCCCGCGACCCAGAGTGCGTACCTGAGAGACAGCCGAGTCCGATGTAAAATCCACTACATTCACTGGTTTGGTGTGGTGTGGACCGGGACAGGGATGAATATCTCCCGATAATAGTAAACAAATCATGATGATTAGGCCTAAAGCTTTACTTTGATGACGTCGAGTTGATGACTTTGAATGTATCTTCACTCGCTTGTACAGAGATGGATAAATAAAGGTTACCGCTAAAGTGTGCTTCCCATGTCCGAAATTTCCCAAGGCATTGTATGTTTGTTTAACTAACCAGTCAGCATTATTAACAAATGTTTTCTCATATTTGTTGAATAATGAATGGTTATTAAAATGATCCGCAAAAAAACTAAAATTAATAGGACTTAAAAAGTTAAAAAGCAAACTATAAACTAAGAGAGGTGTGACAACGCCTAATGCTCCTGCCGCCATCTTGTAATGTCATTCACAATCTGAACCTCAGATCCTCCTGCGTCGCTGCAGTTTATAAATTGATTATTAAAACTACAAAAGCAGTTCAATGAAGTGCTACGAGTGATTACCTGTTTTCTTTTATTGATAGATAACATTGAGACAGATGGCCTGTAATGCACGAATCATATAAAGTTACACATCAGATGTTTTTCCACATCAGTTCCCCAAGCGTTCACTTAAGACAGAACAGATTATGTTTGCGGGAATACTGAAATACTGTAATTCTGTGTATTTATCGGGATCGCGTGCCGTCAGAAGCGCCGTTATGCGCGCTCTTCAGAAGACAGTCAGCGCGAGAAGGGAGCGGAGAAAAGGGAATCCTCACAGAAAATATACAATTAAAGATACTATGTTTAATTACTATTTGGAAAATTGGGATAGCTAAACGAGGGCTTAATGAACTATTTAAAAAAAAAAAAAAACTCAAATTCGACTAAAATCGACATTTTTCAGTTTTTTTTTTTTTTTTGCCTGTAACGTTAGCTCAAAATAGCCCGTGCGCATTTACACTCATTTTGCCAGCATGGGTCCCATATAACGTCATTAAACCGCGGAGAAGAACCAAATTGTCAAGTTTTAATGACGTACAGAACGCGATGCCTCAGAAAATCCGATCTGCCTGTTTACATGACAGTCGCATTGGCACATATCCGATTTATTTCCACATATAAATGAGGCCTGAATCCGATCTGGCTATATCCGAATGCATGCGTTTTTTTCCTGTTTACACTGTCATAGAACAGATCCGATCTGTGTCACATATGAGCAAAAAATCGGAATTGGCTCACATTTAACTGACAGTGTAAACGGGGCCAAAATATACCGATGAATGCTGGATACTGGCAGCCTGCCCTGAGGGTGCTCTATACACACACTTAGTCCACAAATGAGACTCATGTTGAATCTTGTGGCATTCCAGGAAATCCTCTACATAAACAACTCTTCCAGCTATAATGTGCAGATTTAGATGTTTTGGAGACAAAATTTACAGTTGTGAGAATATGGCCCGGTTTCACAAACGGGGCTTAGCTTAAGCCAGGACTAGGCCTTAGTTAAATTAAGATATTTAAGCAACTTTTACAAAAATGCCTTAGAAGAAAACATTAAGGTGTACATCTTGACACAGAACAATGACACTGACATTTAAGATATGTCAGAGCAAGATATTTTCAGTTGAGACAGCTCAAACATGCATTTTAGTCTGGGACTAGATTAAGCCTTGTCTGTGAAACCCCGGTAAATGATTTATCTGTGTTCTTCACGCCATTTTTGGTATTTTCATAAAAATAGTATATTTACAATGCAATGCTAATCGACATATTCATTATGACAAGAATTAGTTCTGACTTTACGATAAACTGCCAACTGTTTTCTTTCAAGTGAGACCATACTTATACTTTTAGTGCAAAGGCTTTATGAGCTGTATCTGTTTTAGTTTGGGTATACCATTTCTTGGGATTTTTTTCAAAGGCTAACAGGTTAACTATATATTTCAGTGTGGTCTGTCTGTCTCTGTTCATCGTCCTTTTTTGAGTTGTTTTTCTCTTTTTACCTGTAGTTTTGTGATCATTCTACTGAAAGGCATGACAGATGGCATACACTGAATCTCCATTCCCCCTTTCTCTAGAAAAACTGGTAACCGGTTTAACAGGTTTAGGTTCCAAGGAAAGCCACCCCCCCCCCACAGTCCTTCATGAAAGTGTAGAATTTAAAGGAAAACATTTGCTCAAGACACAAGTTCAGTGGAGGAACAAGAAACAGCTACTTCATCATTGTTAATGGTTAGTAAATGCTAATTCATAATGTACTAACTAATAGATATAGATTTAATTTAATTTTACTTTTGATATTGATCGCTAACACAACAGAACATGTAATTTGACGAGTACTGGTTGAGTTGCATTAGTAGTGTGTTGTCATCATGTCCAAGAGACATAATTTCACAGATCTAATATACTGATATCGATGAACACTTTATTTTAGGGTCTCTTAACTCAAAACTTAACAACTACCTTACTAACTATTAATAAGCAGCAAATTAGGAATTTATTGAGGGGAAAAGTTGTAGTTAATAGTGAATAAGTTTTCCCTATTCTAAAGTGTTACCCTGATATCTATGCGATTTCTTTCTCATCTGATTATGTTCAGAGACATAACCAACTGTGTTTATGTGAACTTTGTGTGCCCATTTAGTTTTAATATTTAATGGTAAATGAACTTGGACTCGAACCCTGAGCTCAACCCCCATAACAGGACTGTGCAGAGGAAGAATAAGAGAAATAGAGGAGGGATGAAGGAAGAAGGAAGTAAAGTACTTCACCATAGTCTTATTAGGGCAACAAATATGTAGTAATATTTCATATATATATATTTAAAGTCAGTTAATTTGTTATTCAGTGATGTCATCATCCAGTTCATATATAGCACATACCTGTACATACATTTTATTTAATTTTTCAATGTATTTATTATTTTAAATTTATTTATCTATTTTTGTTTTGTTTATTTATATATATAGATATAGAGTGACCTGTCAGTTCTACTCTGCCTGAAGTTAAATAATTACACATCGAAAATCACTGATCACAAATTAGAGTCATATATAATGTGGCATTGCTGTCATACGGAGCCCCGCACATGACATGCAAGAAAAAAAAAAAATTAAATTGTGCACAATTTACTAACTCGTTGCCTCAGTTTAAGTACATTGACATAATAATTTGTTCTACTTCCTGTCTGCATTGTCATAAACCTGTTGCTGCTGTTATGTTATTGTTACGGGGCGAACAAGTCGTGAGACGTGCGGATCCATATGCAAGGCTTTATTCCAAAACATGGTCATAATACAGGCAGGGTCAATAAACAGCAAACAGGTATGGCAGGTGCAAGACACAGAGTAATCCTTAGGGCAAGCGTGGGTCGACGATCGACGAACAATATCCAACAGGGGCAAGGCAAAGAGAGATAATCCAGGTAAACAGCAATAATCCAAATGAGGTGCAAACAGAGTCCAAAGGGCTAGGCTAAGGGAAAATCCAGGAAACACGGGCAAGAGTCAAAACACTAGAAAAACACACAAGGCAAGACTAAGACAATAAAGTGGGTTCCGTATCGCAGCTAAAACTAGGAGAGTTATAAATGCAGAACAATACTGGAACTAAACAGAAAAACACAGAATGGCTCAGTAAGGCAGCTAACACTAGGGGAGTGCTATACACAGTACAATACTCGGCAGAGAGCAAGAGGAAGTCCAAGGCTTATAAAGTGTGTGTGATTGGGTGATCGTGATTGTGTGATAGTTCTCAGGTGTGAGCGTGATCAGTGTAATCAGCTGTGTGACGTCAGTGCAAATGGATGATGGGAATTGTATTTTGAGATGGTGTGCAACAGTTCGTGTAGTGTAAGAGTCAATGTGGTGAATGAACGGATGTGCATGGACAGGATTCGTGACAGTTATGGACAGAGACACATTAATTTGATTTTATTTTGAGTTGGGAATGAGTTGTAGAGACATTCAAGTATTATTTTGTGTGCACAATTTACTCAAAACGAGTGAACAAATTATTATACTGAGTGCACAATTTATTTAAAAATGAGGGAACGAATTAGTAAATCATGCACACAATTTAGTAAACAGAGAGAACAAATTAGTAAATTGTGCACAATTGATTTTTTTCCCCTAAATGTTATGTGTGGGGTTCTGTACTGTTGGATCCATATCGTAAAAGTCTTTTTGCAAAGCATGTGCCAAAATTATGACTGAATTAGCAAATATACCACACTGAAATGTACCGAATGCAAACAAATAATGCTCTACTGAGACATTCACACACACACACACACACACACACACACACAAACACACAAACTACCTCACTATACACTCACGTGCCAGTCAGAGGCGCCAAAGATGTGATAATGTGGAAATAGGTATTGCTCTTCCTTTGGAAAGTTGGTCTTTCGCATTAAACAAACAAATTTAGTAAAAAAAAATAAATAAAAAAAAAATACTAATTGGGAAAAAGTTACTAAAGTACAGTAACAAAATATTTGTACTTGGTTACTTTACACCACTAAAAGATACTCACACAAAAACAGCATGTTGCTTCCACTCAAAAAGGGGGCATTTACATAATAAATGATCGGTATTCTGAGCTGAATCTTCACAGACACATTCTGACACATGACAGCTGAGACTTATTGCATCTTGTAAAAAGGAGCATTATATGACTTCTTTAACAGATGAGTTTGACTCTGACGGTCCTGATCTGGTCACAGCTTCATTTTATAATCCAAATAATATTTGAGCGCTTGAGTCCACGTTAAGAGTGAAAATAAATCAGATCTTTCTTTTTGTCCTGCAGCTGTGAGTCGGTGAAGGACGATGGCATCTGTTGACGAGCTGCTTCTAAACACACTGAAGGATCTGGGAAAAGAAGAGCTAAAGACGTTTCAATGGCACTTAAAGAAAAATCATAAAGAAATATCAAATTCTGAAATGGAGGATGCAGATAGGATAAAAACAGTGGATCTGATGGTGGACCATTTTGGAGAAGAAGAAGCAGTGAAGAACATGGTGAAGATCCTGAGGAAGATGAACAAGAATAATCTGGCTAAGCAGCTGGAGGACAATCTCAAGCAAGGTAACAGCTTAAAATTAAACTGTTCAGAGTACTGTTTAAAAAAACATAATAATGAAACTAAAGATTTGATTTCTTTTTAAATATATCTGAAATATGAAAAAGGCCTAAGTTCTTCTATTTTTCTATAACTGATGTCTCGCAGAGAGAATGTTTACAGTGTGAAAGTTTACAGAATAAGAGAATAACTGCAGGTTTTCAGGTCAAACCTTCCTCATTAATGTGTTTGTGTGGTCTATTGTTACTGTGTTCTCATTCTGCTCTCTCTCTCTCTCCATTTCAATTACATTTTTTCAATTCAATTCAGAAAGCTTTATTGGCATGACAAAAACATACATTTTGTATTGCCAAAGCATTAAAACAACATAGAAAATGATTTAGAGTATCTGAACATTTAGTAAAAGCCTAGAGAAAATAATAGTAAAATAGTAAAATATCTCTCTCTCTCTTTCTCTCACACAGCTGCAGCTGGGGAGAGTATTGACAATCCTCAGATTGTTGAAGGCAGTTCAAAACCGATTGGGGGTAAATAATGATCACTGTCTGTACAGAGAATTCCCCAATTTAGGTTTATTGCTACAGATGTGGCCTTGGAGAATTCCATTGTTTGTTCATGTTTGTAGTATCTGCAATGTAGATGACACTGCTACAGGTACTGAGTTGAACTTCACGCTTTACTTTCTGTTTGCAGCAACAGACATAAGCACTGCACGCCCCCCGCATGGAACATCTTCTTTAACTAACTTGCCACGTAAGAAAACAATACTTGTAATACAAAAAGGACACTACAATGTTGTGTTTGATTACAGTCTTTCAATGTGCCTAGATTTATAGATTATTACATTGCAGTGGTTCCCAAACTTTTTAGATTATTGTACACCCCCGGGCATTAAACATCCTTCTGTGAGCCCCCTCTTGTCCACTTAGACCGCAGTCACACCTTCTCAATTATGGGACAATATTTGCCCCCTTAAATTGATTTACAGGTGCATTTTTCAAAGTTTTTTCTAACCCTAACAAGAAATGATGGTAAAAACAAAGTGATACTCTGAAATATTAAGCTAAAACTGCCAGTAGGTGGTGGTCACACATCTTAATGAGTGAATCATTGAATCATTCACTAATTCAATAATGAAATGGATCATTGAATCATTGATTCTCTCAATTCAAGCCTCATGTTATTTTGATTGTATGTAATGTATTTATGGCACTTTGCCTGTTAGAAAAACATGCTTGGCTTTAATGTTATTTTAAAGGGGGGGGGGGGGGGGTAGAATGAAATGAATGACAAAACTCAGCATCGTTTGCATACCCCGTCTGTCACCTCATGTATCCCAGTACAGTATATAATAATATATAGCCAATTTTACGCCAAATTAACATCATTCTCTGATCATTTAACTGTACGTTTAATGTCGTTATATCGAGGACTCTCTCTCTCTCTCTCTCTATATATATATATATATATAAATAATAGTAAGAGTAAAACTAACACTTCATTGCACTTTCTGCAGGTATTCATGAGATGACGTGTACATAAATATTGCTCAATTAAGCTGCTGATTTAATATTATATTGAACTCAGTTACAACGACTTGATTAATGCAACAATAGTCTTATTTCATATTTTTATACAGTTTTGCTAGTAAACATTTAAACTAAACAAATTTTTCAGCAGTTGTCTTCACTTTTGCTGCACTTTCTTTCAAGTGTTTTCATAGACACAATGAGAAATGCAACAAAGTAAATAATAAAGACAAAGTCTTAACTGAGATATAGTCTACTCTACATTGTCAAGTTGCAGGAGTTGGCATTAAGTCTCAAGCCATAAATAAGTAAATAAGCAAATAAATAAATAGGACAATATTGCAAGTTTATTAATACACTTACTGTAAAGGTATTTAGTTTTTTATGTGAAAAAGAATGAAAAATAACTTCACTTATACAGAGCCTTAAAAGAGATACTTCTCCAACACAAAACCTATATTTCCCCCTAATTTTATATTCTCTGTTAATGTTATGAATTCATATGCATTTTTCCACTTCATGACAGTTTGTCATAACAGAAAGTTGAAAGACGCTCTTGTGTTCGTCATACAGACGGAGAGAGATGTGTGCAATAAGTTGTAAATGTATGCAATGAATTGTATATATATATTTTTTTAAATATAAACCATTTTGCTGTATTTTTGTATTATTTAATTGGAACCTGCATTTAACAATAACAAACAAAAACGTATGCCAAACATATATTAATGTAATATGTTATATATTGCAGCATTTCATATTAAACATTTATAGCCCTATACGTTTCATACTAACTAACTAAATAAATACATTAATTAATCAGTTAATTAAAAATATATTTCTTTAGCCTTTTTTGGCCTAGAATTTGTTCATTGTTGAATGCGGCGCCAGTTCTCGACCCCTGATCTGATCCTGTAATTAAGTTATTTTACATAATTTACAACTCTTTGCTGCACAATGGGAAGCAGCAGAATAGAGGCGGGTAAAACCATGAAGGGAAGGCTCATCCAAAAACTGGGGTCACTTCTAATGCCGCTAACATAGGCCTACTGTAACCAAGGGTCAAAGGATTGATTGAATATGTGATAAGAACATACAGTGGCTTGCGAAAGTATTCATACCCCTTAATTTTTTTCACGTTTTATGTTGCTGCCTTATGTTAAACTGCTTTAAATTACTTTTTTCCACATCAATCTACACTCCATACACTATAATGGTAAAGCAAAAAAAAAAAAAGTTTTTAACATCTTTGAAAATTTATTAAAAATAAAAAACTTAAATGATGCCATTGCATAAGTACTCATACCCTTATCTGGGACAGTTGGAATTTAGCTCAGGAGCATTCATATTGCTTGTAGGTGTTACTAGACTTTGAGTGAAGTTAACCTGTGGCAAATTCAATTGAATGGGTATGATTTGGAAAGGCACACACGTCTTAATAAAAGGTCCAACAGCTGATAATGCATATCAGTGCAAAAAACAAGCCCTGGGGTCAAAAGAACAGTCTGTAGAGCTCAGAAACAGGTTAGCATCAAGCCACACATCTGGGGAAGAGTTCAGAAAAAAATCTGCTTCATTGAAGGGTCACAGAAGCATGTAGTCTCTGTTAACCTTAATGGAAGAAGTTTGAAACAACCAGGATTCTTCTTAGAGCTGGCCTCCTGGCCAAACTGAGCAATTGATGGAGAAGGGCTTTGGTTAGAGTGGTGACGAAGAACCTGATGGTCACTCTAGTTGAGCTCCATGATCGTATATGCAGATAGGAGAAATCTACAAAAGGACAAACACCACTGCAACACTCCATCGATCTGGGCTTTACGGCAGTGTGGCAAGATTCAATCCTCTCTTCAGTGTAGACACATGAAACACACTTAGAATTTGCAAAAAAAAAAGCACCTAAAGGACCCTCAGACTGTGAGAAATAATATTATCTGGTCTGATGAAGCTCAATTCCAAGCATCATGTTTGAAGGAAAGCAGGCACTGCTCATCACATGCAGAGTACCATCCCAAAAGTAAAGTGTGCTGGTATCAGCCTCATGCTGTGGGGCTGTTTTTCAGTGGCAGGGACTGAGGGACTCGTCAGAGTAGAAGAAAAGCTCAATGCACCAAAATATAGAGAGAGCCTTAATGAAAACCCAGTCCAGAGCATTCAGAACCTCAGATGGGCAGAAGGTTTACCTTGCAACAGGACAATGACCCTGAGCACACAGTAAGAGGGGCTTATAGACGACTCTGTGAATGTCCTTGAGTGGCCCAGCCAGAGCCTGAGCTTGAACCCAATCAAATATTTCTGGAGAAACCTGAAAATGTGCATCTGCCCCCATCCAACCTGACAGAGCTTGAGAGGTGAAGAGGTGAGGAGAAGAAAGGCAGATAATTGCCAAATGCTGATGAGCAAAGCTTGTCGCATAAATCGTTAAATCCACTAACGTTACAGCGAGTGACTACCCTGCTTTACAGGTACATGCAGATTTCATCAATATTGCAAATATAGATTCTGATTACCCACCTAAATTCACTGTTTGCTCGTCGAGCGCTTTGGAGTCCTTGTTGTCTACAGTTGCCATGGGTTCGAGATCTGAGGGCCTGTTTGATGAGGCAATTAATCCGATGGGGAGTGGGAAAGAGCAGCCTACACCTGGTCTATGGGAAACTACGCTGACTCCTGGAGATAAACAGCGACAACTTCATCTCACGGCAAATTCCCAAGACTCTTATGGAAAGATCCAAAAGGTGGTGCCTATGAAGATAAATACTATTGCTGCCCAGTCCCTAAATATTACACAACCAGTTGATCTTGAATTTACAAGCTCTATTCCTCCCGAACAACAACAAAATAGCACTCGACGCTGCTGGTTAGGTAAGCGCTGGTCAACTAAAAACTTTTCCAGAGTTTTAACTGGCAGTCCAAATAAAATCCAAAACAGTGTTTTTAATGTCAGCAATATAGTTGTATCTAAACTGGAACGGAAAATAACAGGTTTAAACCCAGCAATTAAGAAATTACGAAAATTTAACTTCTTTCAAACTGTAAATAATGCCAGAGTATTATGGGATCCTCGTGCTAAACCTAAAGGTCTGCTGGGGGGACACCTGAATATTCGTAGTATTATTCCAAAAAGTGATCAAATTAAGCATCTTCTAGCTGAGTCTAATTTAGATTTTCTGTGTTTGTCAGAGACATGGCTTCATAAAAACTCACCATCTTCTGCCTTGCATATTCCTGGGTATAATATCTTCAGGAAAGATAGAGTTGAGGGTAGAGGTGGGGGGTTGTTGTTTTATATTAAGGACTGTATATCATGTAAAGAGATTCAATGTCATGCTGAGATGGATTTAGAATGTATTTGTCTAGACGTCATGCTGTCACCACAAATGTCTTTCATTCTTATTGGAGTGTATAGACCACCCTCTGCAAAATCTGTATTTCATGAGAAATTATGTACTGTTCTTAGAGAATGCACCTCAGGGAAGGAAGTAATTTTGATGGGCGATTTTAATATTAATTGGGAAGACAAATCAAGTAAAAAAGCACTGAAACAAATCACAGATAGGTTTGATCTGACACAACTAGTGAAGGGGCCTACTAGGATAACCTCCACATCCAGTACTCAGATAGATCTGGTATTCAGTAATAAACCAGAGAGAGTAATTAAATCTTTTAACATGGTCACAGGTTTGTCTGATCATAATTTAATCATTATAGCCAGAAAGCTTAATAAAAATCGGTCTTATTTGATTTCTAATACAAAGCCTTGCCAATTTAGAATACCTAAGAATGATGTATGTGAATTTGAAAAGGCAATTAGGAACATTAATTGGAATGAATTAATATCTGGTACAAATGTAGATGTTGACACACATGTGTTTTTATCTACAATTCAAAACACTACAAAACTATTTTTAAAGAAAAGTAAATTTAAAGGTTCCAGTAAATGTACTCTTCCTTGGATTAATGGTGATATACGAAAACTAATGAAGGAGAGAGACCGTGCCCTGCAAATTTTTCTTAAGACCAAATTAACGACCGACAGATACATCTTCACTTCTTTAAGAAACAGGGTAATAAAGAACATCCGAGTTGCTAAAGCAAACTTCTTCATTAGTTTGATAGGTGAAGCTAAGGGAAATCACAAACAAATTTGGGATAAACTGAAAAAGCTAACTGGGAAATGGCATAATAATACAACAAAGCAATTAGAGATTAGAGATAATGGTTCCTTGATTAATGGGGCAATAGAAACTGCAACCTTTCTCAATTCTTATTTTGTGAATTCTGTAAAGATGACAGTGCCCATTAATCACACTGGAATTTTGGTTATACCACAGACAGACATTTCTCAATCTGCCCTGTCTCTAATGGAGGTTTCTGAATCTAAAGTTAATATATTTTTGAACTCTCTTAAAACCTCCAAATCTAAAGATATATTTGGACTAGATTCTATATTTCTTAAAAAGCATGCAGATTTATTTACTGGAACAATAACAAAGTTAGTTAATGCCTCTATTAAAGAAGGGAAGTTCCCAAAGGACTGGAAGTCAGCTATTGTTGTTCCGGTTTATAAATCAGGGGACCCGACTGTGGCGAGTAACTATAGGCCTATTAGCATTTTACCCGTTATTTCCAAAATTGCAGAGAAATGCATTGCTGAACAGTTGTTAATTCATCTTAATAGTAGCCCTTACACACTGCACCCAATGCAATTTGGATTTCGAGCCAACCATTCTACTGAGACAGCAAATTGCTTCCTTCTAGAAAATATTAAATTGAAAATGGACAAAGGAGGTGTTGTTGGGGCCATATTTTTGGATTTAAAGAAGGCATTCGATACTGTCGATCATCAAATACTCATTTGTAAATTAGCCAATTTTAATTTATCCCCTAATGTGCTTAATTGGATACAGTCTTATCTCACAGGTAGAGTTCAGTGTGTTAGGGTGGGTAGTGCAACTTCACCTTTCCTGTCTAATGAGATGGGTGTCCCTCAGGGATCCATCCTGGGGCCTCTGCTTTTTAGTTTATATATAAATGATTTACCCTCTGTTTGTACAGGGTGTGATGTTCAGATGTATGCAGACGATACTGTAATTTATGTCCATGCAAAAACCAAAGAACAAGCAGCTTCTAAGCTTGGTGCAATAATGATAAATGTAAACAAATGGCTTAATGATTCAAATTTGGTTCTTAATGTAAAGAAGACCGTTTGTATGTTTTTCACAAAAATGCACTCTGCAGTTGACTGTGATCCCAAAATGTATGTGTCTGGAGAAATCATTCAGGTAGTCTCTCATGTTAAATATCTTGGTATTATCCTTGATTCCACTCTATCCTTCAAAAAACAAGTGAAGAAAGTATTGCAAATAACTAAATATAATCTTGCTAATTTTAGGTTTATAAGAAATTGTTTAACAACTATAGCAGCAAAATTATATATAAATTCAATGATTATTCCTCACTTAACATATTGTATGACAACTTGGTCTCAAGTCAAAGGAACAACACTAAAACCTATTCTCTCTCTGTACAAGCAGGCATATAAAGTATTGGGTCGAAAACCCAATACTTACCACCACTGCACTATTTTGGGCAAATATGATATTCTTAGTTGGGATAATTTAATAAAATACAATGACGCCTGTCTGATGTTCAAGATCTTAAATGGAAAAGCTCCTCCACCACTTAGTGTTTTTATTAAGCAGAAAAATTTAAACAACAGATCTACAAGATCTACTCAGAGAGGAGACTGTGAAATTCCTTTCAGGTCCACCTCCTTTAGTCAATCATGCTTTTCTGTAAGAGCTTCTCAGTTGTGGAATACACTTCCAACTGAATTAAGAAAGTGTACCATATATCATTCCTTTAGACAAAGTCTTAAAGCCTGGTTGTTAAATAAACAGACATGTGATCATTTTTAATTTATAAATCTTACTGCTCATTTTACTATTATTGTTGGTATTATTTAATCCGTTGTTAATTTGTTCCATGATCTTTACTCGCTGTCAGGTGGCTAAATGTATGTTTTGGGTAAGTTTTGGATTATTTTATTAATGTTTTATTAATTGTCTGGTATGTTGTAGACTTTTGTGCTTCATGTATGATTGATGTTTTTCAGCATACTTACATATACCTATAGAAGGTTGTGTGTTGTCGCTTTATGTGCTTGTATGGCTGATTGTGTGAAAACGTTGATTGTTGTCAAAGTGTTAGTATTGTTGTCATGATGTTTTGTTTAGTGTTCTTGATCATTTTAAAGGGTTTTGAAACATCTTGCCAAAGGACTGCTGTTGAAAATTAGCCGACTGGCTAAACACTGGCACATTTACAGAAATGTTGATTAATGTGTGTTGTCCTTATAAAATAAATAAAAAAAAAAAAAAAAAAAAAAAAGCATCTAACAAAAAAGACTTGAGGCTGTAAAGGTGCTTCAGCTAAATATTTAGTTAAGGGTATGAATACTTATGCAATGTACTTATTTCAGTTTTTTTTATTTGTAATTAATTTACAAAGTTGTGACAATTCTGTTTTTGCTTTGTCAATATGGTGTATGGAGTTAACATAAGGCAGTAACATAAAATGTGAAAAAATTAAGGGGTATGAATACAT
>JALXFT010003330.1:0-40001 GCA_023376895.1 Aspiorhynchus laticeps | reverse complement strand
TTTATAGGCACTTATATATATATATATATATATATATATATATATATATATATATATATATATATATATATATATATATATATATATATATATATATAGGCTAATCAAATGAGCATGAGACATTTATTGATAAATCAGTGATGAGAAAAGGCACAAACTATTTTAGAATTTTATTAAACTAAATTTTATTAGAAAACGAAGACTCAAAGAAAAACAATTGAAAATAGTATTAATAACTGAATCATGCATGTTTTCTTGGCACACACAATACACTTGAATATATATATATATATATATATATGTGTGTGTGTGTATATATATATATATATATATATATATATATATATAGATAGATAGATAGATAGATAGATAGATAGATAGATACAGGTGCATCTCAGAAAATTAGAATATGGTGAAATTTTTTCTTGTAACATTTCAAAAAGTGAAACTTTCATATATTTTAGATTCATTACATGTAAAGTAAAAGACTTCAAAAGTTTTTTTGTTTTAATACTGATGATTAGAGCTTACAGCTCATGAAAGTCAAAAATCAGTATCTCAAAATATTAGAATATTTACATTTGAGTTTCAATAAATGACCATCCATACAGTATAAATTCTGGGTATCTCTTGTTCTTTGAAACCACAATAATGGGGAACACTGCTGACTTGGCAATGATCCAGAAGACGATCATTGACACCCTCCACAAAGAGGGTAAGTCACAGAGGGTCATTACTGAAAGATGTGGCTGTTCAAGGAGTGCTGTATCAAAGCATATTAAATGCAAAGTTGACTGGAAGGAAGAAATTGGGTAGGAAAAGGTGCACAAGCAACAGGGATGACCGCAAGCTTGAGAATACTGTCAAGCTAAGCTGATTCAAACACTTGTGAGAGCTTCACAAAGAGTGGACTGAAGCTGGAGTCAGTGCATCAAGAGTCACCATGCTCAGACATCTTCAGGAAAAGGGATACCAAGCCACCTCTGAAACAGAAACATCGTCAGAAGCATCTTACCTGGGCTGTGGAGAAAAAGAACTGGACTGTTGCTCAGTGGTCCAAAGTCCTCTTTTCAGATAAAAGTAAATTTTGCTTTTCATTTGGAAATCAATGTCTGGAGTCTGGAGGAAGACTGGAGAGGCAGAGAATCCAAGCTGCTTGAAGTCGAGTGTGAAGTTTCTGAAGTCAGTGATGATTTGGGTGCCGTGACGTCTGCTGGTGTTGATCCATTGTGTTTTATCAAGTCCAAAGTTAATGCAGCCGTCTACCAAGAGATTTTGGAGCACTTTATGCTTCCATCTGCTGACAAGCTTTATGGAGATGCTGATTTCCTTTTCCAGCAGGACTTTAGCACCTGCCCACACTGCCAAAACCACTTCCAAGTGCTTTGCTGACCATGATATTACTGCGCTTGATTGGCCAGACAACATGCCTGACCTGAACTCCATATAGAATCTATGTGATATTTTCAAGAGAAAGATGAGAAACAGTCGATGCAACAATCCAGACGAGCTGAAGGCTCAATAGTGCCTCAGCAGTGCCACAGGCTGATCGCTTCCATGCCACACCTCACTAATGCTGGAGTTTGTGCTAAAGGAGCCCCGACCAAGTATTGAGTGCATAAATGAACATACTTTAAAGAACTTGAACTTTTCTGTTTTGCAAATCCTTTTTTTGATTGATCTTAGGAAATATTCTAATATTTTGAGATACTGATTTTTGACTTTCATGAGCTGTAAGCTCTAATCATCAAAATTAAAACAAAAAAACTTTTGAAGTGTTTTACTTTACATGTAATGAATCTACAATATATGAAAGTTTCACTTTTTGAAATAAGTTACAAAAAAAATTAACTTTTTCACCATATTCTAATTTTCTGAGATGCACCTGTATATGAAGAGTTCAGATGCAAAAGCCTCTAAGTACATCTGACATTCTTCTTTAAAATGAGCATTTATTTCTGGCTACTGTGTACAGGTTTCTATTTAAGTACTGTACTTCTGAATGGGTTGAGGCTGGTATTTAGCGCATTTGAAGTGAAAATACTTGAACATAGACTATGTGTGGAGAGCATTCACTCAGTATCATTATCTCATTTTTGACCAAGATGGTTTTTAGAGGCTTTTGCATTGGAACTCTAAATATATATATAATTATAATTTAAAAGTCATAATTATTCTTACATAAAGCAAGTGATTAGTAATCCCTAGTGCTTTGATCCAAGTCTTTTGAAGTGATTACTTTGTAAGATGAACAAAGCTAAATTTAAGTCAGTTTCCCCTTCGTATTAAATCTCTGATCAGTTAATGTCTACAGCAGCCAAATCAAATATGGTGCCATGCCAATAATATCAAACCCTAAATAGTGGCAGGATTTGGGCTCTGTAAACAGAAGATACTTTTTTCTAAATATCTTATGTGTTGGAGGATTTCTGGATGTGATAGCAGTGGATGCTGGGATGATTTTCTCTTGACATGATAATGACACTCTTTTGATTTCCACAGGAAATTTCACCAACATTGCTCCAAGCAACAGGAATGACTTCCTAAAATGTAAGTCACTAAGAAAACAAGCAGAAAATCATACTAAGTGTTTTGTATTATAGATCAGTTGTATAATTAATTAAACTAGCAAAAACACTTGCATTGCGCTGGTGTATGATAGGGCTCGTTATCTTAGGCAGTAATCAGCACATACACAAGACTCATTACCGTTTACATACAGAACTTGTTTGCTTTATGGATAGTGCAAAAAGACAGCGCACAAATGAATGAAACAGATCGCTTAATCTTGGGACAGGCTCTTTAAAATTAACTTTAAAATTAAAAAATGCAAAGCTGAAAAAAAGACAATCAATCGAATGTTTTTCATTTACTTTATCAGTGAGTGAATAAACATAATTTATTCAATCGGTTCTTAAAAATATATTTGAGAACCTCTTAAGAATTTTTCAGGAAATGCACTTAGGATCATTCTTACGAATGCCTTGGAAATGATCTTAAGACATTTCTTAACTTATTTCTTATTTCTAAGATTTTCGCGAATCCAGCCACAGATTCATAATTCCTGATTCGGGTGTGTTTTGTCTCCTCCAGATTCCCTTCAGCTCACTCTGGATCCGAACACAGCATATAAACACCTATGTCTGTCTGACAGAGTGGTTTCTTACACTTTCACAGACCAGTCATATCGTAATCATCCAGACAGATTTGATTATTATCATCAGGTGTTGTGTAGAGAGAGTGTGAGTGGACGCTGTTACTGGGAGATTGAGTGGAGTGGAGATGGTGTGTATGTATCAGTGTCATATAAGAGCATCAGCAGGAAGGGAGCGGGTGATGAGTGTGCGTTCGGACAAAATGATCAATCCTGGTGTTTGTACTGCTCTCCCTCCAGTTACTCAATCATACACAATGACAAAAAAATTGATATCTCTGTAAAGCCCATCAGCAGTAAAATAGGAGTGTATGTGGATTATAGTGCAGGAACTCTGTCCTTCTACAGCATCTCCAGAAACACAATGAGCCTCATCCACACAGTCCAGACCACATTCACTCAGCCGCTCTATCCTGGGTTTTATCTTGATTTTAAATCATCAGTGAAACTGTGTTGATGAATCAGAATAGATTCTACCCATGATACTTTGAGCTGCATGACAAATCAGCAACAGAGAGATGTTATAGAGTCTCTTCATAACATTAATACCACAGCTGAACTTTTGTTACTGAAATAAAATGTCTGAATAAATGTGTGTAATAAATCCTAATATCGACCGTAAGATCAGTGTGATTCACTATGAGTAATGGTGTGTATCTGTGCTTTTCTCAAGCTCTGTTTGTGTTGATGGAGATCACCTTTATTTAGTTCTTATTGTAGTGTCATTTATAATCATTTATAATTTATGCAGAATTGGGATTTCTTAAACATCTTGTAATCCAAGTGCATTTTAGGGGTTCATGCACTGAAGATGCTGCAACATTATTTTATTTGCTCTGTTTTGTCAATTACTGTTTTTCTGCCTATGCATCAAGACTGTAAGTCACAGGACAAACCAATGATGTCCGGATTTATATGACAACATGACTGACAACACTTTATCTAATAACATGTATGACATTTTTTGTGTGCTCCATAAATAATTCAAGATACCTTATCTGAATTGTTTAAATGTGCAGAATGCACATAAGCTTGTTTTTCATCAACCGGACAAAATTTACATCAGGGCATGCAAATTCGGTCCGTTTTTGGCCAGACATAAAACTGCACACAGGCTGAATGTACATGTAACTCTCTGTAAATCCACTCTCTGACACAAGGTGGCGCTTATGGAGCAGCAGAATTACAGCCGTTTCTCCGTAACCGCTGTGGACAAAGCAGCATTGCGATTAAGAACACTACTTTATTAGATATTACAACGACAGTAAAACCAAATGACATCGATTCTTTTCTGATAACAGTCAGAACCTTCAGAGGTAGATTCATATAATTAATTAATTTGTATATTCAGTTATATTTACACTTTAATGCATAACCTAATCCTTGTTTACTGTTGGCTAAACAACATTTAATTCAGGAGAAGCAATCAAGCAACAGAAGTGGACAGCAGATTGTAAGTGTTTATTTCTTTTCTCATTAGGTTTTAGTGCATTTGTCGTTGCTATGAAAACTTGTGGGTATTTGCATTACTCCCCTTTATTTCCTTTTTGTACAGCATGTTCTCATCTGTTTGTTTTTGTTACCTATCTTTACTGTGTGCTTTCTAATCTCTACTCTTACCACTAACACTTGTAAATCGTGCTCTATACGCTTGATTGAGGCAGTGCAATTCTAACAATTAATTTTAAAAATAAATATAAAATTGGTTAAAGGTAAAAAAAAATAAACATAAGATGCCATGAAATACCTGACCATATCATTTTTCGATTTGACATAATATCGCAATAATATTCTATGAGTTTGAATTTCCAGACAATGTACTGGAAATTAGCTATTTGATACAACGTATGGACAGTTGGCTGGAGCACAAACTGATGGAAACATGCACAAGGACAGCAGAATTACTGTGTTCAGTATACAAAAGCAAAGATCAGCATGACATTATCTGTAATAAACCTGACGAAAAACAGTGGCACACTAGTACTGACTAGTACACACTAGTACTGACTAGTATGAAATTATGCCAAATAGCATATGCAATCATCATGATGAAGATTTTTCCATTCATTTTAGTAGCTCACGTTTCATAAAGTCAACAAACATCCTCCAAAATGTGTCACATAGCATCTACTTTTTATCTAGTGCCCTTGAGAGCCAGGTTAAAGACAGTGGAACCGAAACAGGCTGGCCTTATTCAGCTATTTTTGTCTTTCGGAAGCTGCATTCAAAATCTACTTTGCTCTGAGGGGGCACGTGCCCCCTCGGTTTGAATGAGTATGACGCCTCTGGCTCTTATGATTCTGGATCCAAAAACTGCAAATCCACATCTTGTCCTTTCTGATGATCTTACCAGTGTGAGATTCAGCCAAAACCAACACCTGCAGATTCACGTGCATTTATATAGGGCTTTATACAATACAGATTTATTCAAAGCAGCTTTACACAAATAAACAGTAAAATAACACTGGCAATGTTGAAAAATTCTTAAGTTATGAATAAATAAATTCTATTTGCAGATCCACAAATGACAAGAGCCTATAGTGTCATTATTCAAATCAATTTAAATAGTTCCAAATGAAGCTAAAGTAAATTAATGTATGTGGAATGTATAGATGTTTACATATGTAATGTATTAATGGAAACATTTCTACTTTTGTGCTATCTTGTTTTGTTTGTTTTAATGTGTGAATCAGAAGGAAGTGAAAAATATTCTCGTTCTGTCGTTAACTTCTAAAATCTGACATTTATGTGTATTCACACAGAACTGAAGCTCCAGACCATCCTGTGTACAATAATGTTGTTCTCGATCATATTTTAAGATCATATGTCTGATAACAGATAATAATATTAATACTAATAATATTAAACACATTAATATTAAATCACCACCCAGCATCTGATAAGACAGACAAAGAGTTAAACATGAGACCAGATGATAAAGATGCAGAAGCTCCACCCTCTTACATCACTTACCAGGAAGTGACTGTCTTCTTTCTCCTTTCTGTCATTCTCTCTCTCTTCTCTACTGATAAAACCACAAAAGAATCAGTAATCAGTGGAGAATGTAGAGAATTTGCTTTGAAAAAGGATATTTTGAGCCGTTTGTTTCTGAACAGACAGCAGATCTTTGTGATTATTAATTTTTTTAACCATCATTCAAAAGGCTTAGACTGCAGGAGCTCAAACAGTGAAAATGGATTCACTATCTGCAGAAGAGCTTTCTTGTCCTGTATGCTATGAAATCTTCAAGGCTCCTGTTATTTTATCGTGTAGTCACAGTTTCTGTAAAGAGTGTCTTCAACAGTTTTGGAAAACCAGGGATACTCAGGAGTGCCCTGTCTGCAGGAGAATATCTTCACATGCTGACCCTCCATATAATCTTGCATTAAAAAACTTGTGCGAGTCGTTCCTGAAGCAGAGAAATGAGAGACATTCATCTGGGGAGTTCTGCAGTTTACACAGTGAGAAACTCAAACTATTCTGTCTAGATGACAAACAGCCTGCATGTGTAGTGTGCTTTACATCACAACAACATGACAATCATAAATTCAGACCCATCAGTGAAGTGATTTCATCACATAAGGTAAGACAGATATATGATTTTTATTTCTATATTTTTTAAATAATGTGGTCCCATCATATATGTATGTGTGTGTGTGTGTGTGTGTGTGTGTGTATAAGATATATATATCAGGGCTGTCAGTCGATTAAACATTTTAATCTAATTAAGGGGAGACAGTTTTTTCATGCACCTGTCAAATTTGAGATTTTGGGCTTTTTTTGAAAAAGTATTTTTTTAGACTAGTGGAAAGAAAACACCCAAAAGACACCGTTAAGTGTTTCTTTTATAGCACTTTATCTATGTGTGTCAATAGATTTCAATTACAATACATGTTTTTAAAGGCCGTTTTCTCAAAATGAGTTTTCTCTCCTACACTGAGCCATATATCTCCACTTCAGTAGCACTTACACACACCAAACTTTACATCTTTATTCCTGTCTATATCCTGAAGGTTTTTACAGAGGGTTTTGTTCATATATATAATTTGCTTGATTATATACAGCATTTTATTCCCCACAAAAATTGTGAAAATGTATTGTTTTCTGTCTGTTCCAAGTATTTTCTGAATTATGGAGTGACAAAATGAGATTCCCAAAATTCCCTCTGTAAAAACTTCTGACTCTAATATGTCAATAAAATAAAATAAGAATTTTGAAACCAACTTCATCCAGTATTTAGATTTTTTGTTCTAGAAATGTATGCAAATTAGCACATATTTCATTAAATAATGCCTCATTTGCATATTTAAACCTAACATTTTAGAAAGCTTGTAATACAAAAAATGTTTGCAATTATCAATGTAATCAATCAACTAGGTAAGTAAGGTGATAACTATTAGTTAATTTTTTTACCCTATTCACCTGCAGTGTCTCGCCTTAATTACATGATGTTTCGATTAATTAATCTTAATTATTCGCAAAATAAATTTGACTGTGAAAATACCCACAAAATGTTGGTAAATGTCTTTGAGTCATTCATTCGAACGGGTGATTCATTCAGGAATTAAGTAAACGGCTCTTTTTATGAAAGGTCTTTGAATCATCGGTTCACACGATTCATTCAAAACGCGGATTCATTCAGAAACTAAACACCGCTGTGTTGCTCAGAGACTAGTCTCGCTAGACTGACGGCTGAAGGTCTGGAATGTATGGTAGCTTTCATTGGCCAAGGCCCACCCATGAGGCCGTTTGATCCACATGTCAAACAACCAATCACAGTTCGTTTCGTTCAGCGTCACGTTTCGGGGCGCGGAAATGTCGCCACAATAACAGACCGGTGTGTGAAACTCTCGTATGTATTTTAAAGATTCTATGCCGTGAACTTTAAATATTTCACATACTTTTGAAAATCCAGCGTTTAGTTGATCCTGATAAGCATTTGTCGTCACAGTTGTAAACACGACGGCTTTCTTCTCTCGTGAGGGGGTTTGGCGCCACAACATCTTTGTTTCCAGGCAGAACGTTAAAGAACGCGACACACACGTCTCCCGGGAATCCTGTATAATTCAACCAATCCGACGATGACTTCGAAACAGAAAAGATAAGTGTGCCATATGCATCAGACGTTTAGCCAACGTTCCGTGGGCGTGATGTCTGAGGCTGAGACTACTCAGAGACGCACAACAGTTCTGCTATGGCTTTAAAGGTAGTTAGAGGGGTGAGAACCAGATAGGCGTAAGTGACATTTCACCAACTTTACAGGAGAGCCAAAACAAAAATGTTACCATAGTTTGATCTGACTTTGTGTACTGATTTCAATTGTTTATAATAAAAATGTGTACACTCATGGATGACAGTACTTTTGCCAGTAGAAAGAGCTCATTAAGAGCTTTCATTTGATATATATATCTCCATTTCACCAAAAATGTAACTTACACCCTTCTGGTTCTCACCCCTCTTTATGTTCGCTGCAAAATTTAGCAAAAACACATAATATCCTGTTTAAAATATAACACAATATCAACTTCTTATTTACTGAACTGTTGTATAAAATCACATTTTCACTTGTGCAAATCAGGATAAAAGTGCCACTCATGTTGATATTGCTCTCGCTGCTCATGTGATATCGCTTATATGGTATAAATATGAGACAAAAAGATATGAGACATACAGGGGCATTTTTTGCCCCAATATCTTGAATTTTAGAGCATAACTGCATTTATGTAATGGTTGCCCTGCATCATATTTGTCAACAGTCAACAGGGTTATCATTTAACCCACTGATTTATTGTACAATAAATCAGTGGGTTAAATGATAACTTTATAATGATTATAAATACAAACAAATTTCTTTGTACCATTTTGCTTATATTGTCCTTTACATATATGAACATTTCACACAAATTTCTGGTGTCTTATAGATTTTCACTTTAAATTCCAGGAGGAGGTCAATACAGCTCTGAAGTCCTTGAAAAAGAAACTTCAACTCAAAGAAAACATTAAAGGAGAGTTTGAGAAAACACTTCAACACATCAACGTGAGGATCAATTCTTTTAACATATTTGCAAATTTGATTCGAACAGCTGAACTGGGTTGTCTGACATAAAAACATGTCCTCTTATTGATTGGAATACACACACGCACACACACACACACACACACACACACACACACACACACACACACACACACACACACACACACAGACAGACAGAGCTGTTTGTGTAAAACACCTGTTAGCTAGCTGCTTCATAAGTGGACAGAAATATGTGGCAATCTCATTAGCTACACAGCAAAACCCCCAATGTTATCACTTTTAATATTTCTATAATACTCAGTGTTAACTCTTAAAGACCTAGAACATTTTTGGGGCACCCGACACACCTGTACTTTTCTTTGTTTTTTCAGACCTATTCTAGCAGTCAGCATCAAGTGCCATATATCATTATAAACAAGAGAACTTGAAGTTTCAGGCTAGCTAATTTAAAGTCCCAATTTCCCCTTTGTTTTCTCTATGAATTAATTAATTACCAGAATTTTAAGAAAAACGCAAGCAATAATTGGGTGTTTTTTTTTCTTACTGTGTACTCAAACAAAAACTCCTGAAGTTTGGATTTTTTTCTTTAGAAAGTTGTATCTGGGTGTTTTACACTTCCAAATAAAATTTTGTCTACATATCACATACCCCAAGCAAGTTATTGTCAGGGTTTTGTTGTGTGTGTCATCTGTTCCTGCCTCTTGTGTCCATATTTGGTTTGTTTCCTGTCCTTGTTTCATGTCATTATGAGTTAAGTATGTTCCAGCTGTGTTTATGTGATTGTGTGTTAATTACCCTGTGTATTTAGTTCCTGTCTTTTGAGTTTGATTTCATCTGGTCTACTTGTGACTCCCCGGTGTATCTTGTCTGTCAGCCTTGCCTTGTCAACATTAAAGGCTATTATTTGAGTTTAAGTCCTCGTCTGCGTGTTCCTGTTCCTCCCTCGTGTGTGCACCGTGACAGTTATAGCCATTTATTACAATATTGTTATAGGCGCTTTTCAGTGAAGAACAGGTATATTTACTTGACTAACAATATTGATGTGTCCAAAAAACATTCAGGGAGTAAAGAAAATGGAAACCGTGTTTTATAATAAAAAAATATACAGAGTGCAACATAAAAAAAATAGTGCAAATGATCTTTATGAACTATATAAGTATTATTTACATAATATAACAGCCAAATGGATCGATCCGCTGGTTGTACTGCGTCAGAATTGATTGTACCGGGACATCGCTTAGCGACGCAAATACCTAAATTCCAGTGCTTTATCTGATATGTACCGCTTTTCAACCTTGTTTTTGGTTTGTTTTATGTCAAAGTGCTCTCTCCTGTGTTTTTCTGGGCTTTTTCAGAGAGTGCTCTCATGCAAATGGGTTGTGTTTGTTTTCATGCACGCACGACACACTTTACTTTCACTTTGTGTTTGCTCCGATTTCCAAAGAAACTTGCTAAATTGAATATGGGACAGTTTGAACCAATCTGGGCATGGGGGGTGGGACTAAGCGTCAACAATCATTTCTGTTTGGCTCAGAGGAACGAAATGCATTGATTTCTTCTGACCAATCAATGTTGTCAAAATGTGATTATGTAATCACGTATGCTACAGAGCCTCTGAATATCCAAATTAGCGGTTCAAAAGTTATTAAACATTTAAGAACAATAGTTATTTTTAGCCGCGGGTGGCTGTCTCGGTCTTTGAGGGTTAAAATTAACACAGAAGCAATGTTAAAGTTAACGAGATAATTAAGTGATTGAGTGCTGATTGAACATTGGTGATGAACACCTGTTGTTAACGAGCAGAATCACTGAAGGAGGAGTCAAGAGCCCAACTAAAGCAAACACTGATCATCATTATGGTGACTTCAAAGAAATTTATTTTCAATAAAACATCAACGCCTAATCCTGAGTTAATTCTCCATAAGACCTTTTGTAGATGTCTGACCGAAATGAAGTCAGTCGGGTTAGTAATGCGTGAAGCTGGTAATGTTGTTTGTGGAGTTGTTTAATCCTCCTCTGCTGAGATCTTGAGAGATTTCACATCTTATGCTATTTCAGTTGATTTCATCAAGGTTGTTGCTGGAAGTCAGTTCTTGTGTTTTTGCTCATCTCTTCTTTTTTTCCTGTTCCTTTTCCCTCTTTCCTTCTGTGATTTAGCTCATTATTATTTCAATAATGCTCAGTCGTCACTTAATTATCTAGTCTTAATTATTTGAAGTATTAATTTTGATTATCCTATTTTGACACAGTTGTGGCCTAATGGTTAGAGAGTCGGACTCATAACCCAAAGGTCATGTAATCCAGCAGGTACTGAGACTCTCTTCCACCTTTAATATCCATGACTGAGATGCCCTTGAGCAAAGCACCAAACCCCCAAGTCCCCCGTCCCCAATTCATGAGCCCAATAGCCTCTTAGCCAAATTAGGTCGAATTGACACACATTACCTGATGGAAGATGGGAGCAAAAAGAGTCCATTCATTCATTCTCCACACCACTTGTCCCACTAGTCGATCCCAGAATTTCATGCCAAGGCAAGGAAACACTCTTGACAGATGGCTAGTCCACATTCAAAAAGAGAAATAGTCTTTGACTATTGTAAATTAACATAATTAAACTGATGTAAATATTTTACGTTTATGTAACTTCTAGCAAGTTTTTAAACCACATGCACCACCACAAATATTTATTTTTAATATAAAAAATATGTATTTTCATTCATACATGGTTGCCATGTTTTAAAGTCCTGTCAGATAAAAATACTCAGTTTATTGATGTTTCTTAAGTTCACTAGATGTGCCTTCAAATGATATCACTTATCAGTTGTTTCTAATTAAAAAGCATTTAAAATTATTTTCTTTGTAAAGTGAAGCTGATGAAATTTAGGTATTTACTGTATGTCTCCAGAATAAGACAAGTGAGATGATTGAAGTGAATGTGGTTTGATTTCAGTCTCAAGCTGAGCACACAGAGCGTCAGATTAAACAGCAGTTTGAGAAGCTTCATCAGTTTCTCAGAGATGAAGAAGAAGCTACAATCACTGCACTGAGGGAGGAAGAGGAGCAGAAGAAGCAGATGATGAAGGAGAAGCTGGAGGAGATCAACAGACACATCTCAGATCTTTCACACACAATCAAAGACACGGAGGAGATGATGAAAGCCAGTGATGTCTGCTTTCTAAAGGTCTGATTTCAGATCATGATTGATTGATTGATTGATGATTGATTGAGTTGTTGATGATCAATGGTGTGTTTGTTCTGCAGGAGTTTCCAGTCTCAATGGAAAGGTGAGTGATCTGCTGGTGTCTCTGGTCTCTCTCTGCTTCTGATCCAAAGCCACTGCAGTTCTGATCCTGAATGCTCTTCCACAGTCCAGATCTCATCACAGCCGGATCCACAGATGCCTTCTGGAGCTTTGATTCATGTGCCACGATACTTGGGCAACCTGCCCTTCAGAGTCTGGAAGAAGATGCAGGACATTGTCCGGAACAGTGAGTCTGACTGCAGAAGATCTGAGCACACATACAGATAAACAAATGTCTGATGTGTTTGATCAACAGGATGAGTGTCATAATTCATAATCATCTGTGTACGTTTCACTCTTGTTATATGATGTTACATGAACATCAGAATAAAATCGTCTGTTGATTGTCTCTCATTAGCTCCTGTGATTCTGGATCCAAACACAGCTCATAGAGATCTCGCCTTGTCTGATGATCTGACCAGTGTGAGTAACAACAAGAACAATCAACCTGTTCCTGATAATCCAGAGAGATTTAACTGGTATCCCTGTGTTCTGGGTTCAGAGGGTTTTAACTCAGGAACACACTGCTGGGATGTGGAGGTTAAAGGGTGTTTAGTCTGGATTCTTGGAGTAACTACAGCATCAAACCAGAGGAAGGGACGTGATTGTTTTAACAGTGATGTCTGGAGTGTGGAGTATGATCAGGAAGGACTGTCTGGACCTTTTAACTTTCGTGTTGAACAGTACCTTGAGTATGTGAGAGTGTATCTGGACTATGAGAGAGGAACAGTGTCATTCTATGATCCTTTAACTGACACACATCTACACACATTCACAACCACCTTCACTCACACACTCTTTCCATTCTTTAGTTGTTATCCCTCTCTGAAGATCCTACCCTTAAATACAAGGATCACTAACTTTTAGGCTTAAAGTGGGATACTAATGAGTAAAATCGCTGAAAGAAGGAACTGAGCCCACCCAAACATCTGTCTAGCCCACCCAATCGTAATTTAGGTAAAGGTCATAATGCATTATGTGCATCTTTTTGTGCAATGATTAAAAGCAATCTAAGGCAGACTGTATTTTGAGTAGTTTGAAGAATAACTAACTTCCTCAACCAATTATAAAATAACAGCAGAAAATTGCAGTACTTTTCTTTAAATAGCTGAGAAGACATTCACGCAGAGGTTTCGGTCTGTTGTGGAAAAGCAGAGGCTTACAGTCACACCAGTGAAAATGGGCAGAAATTTGCATGCTATCAGGGTGCAAATTACAGAGGAGTTCGTCATAAAAAAAATTCGGATCAGGTTCGATTTTCTGCGTTTTCACATTCACAGCATGCATTTTGATAGGAAAGGATGAGGAATATGAAAAAAATGAAAAACGCACGTGAAAATTTCAGACTCAGTGTGCAGTGTCCTCATTTCTGTGAGGACTGGGATTGGGAAACGCTGGGGTACTCAATCTCATACCTTTGCCACTCACCCTGGACTCCATTTCCCATAATCCTTTGCTTCAACTCATCAGAGTTCATCATCAGTTCCCAGCTGTCTCTCATTAGGAGGACTATAAATATTGTACATACTTACATACTCTGCTGGTGATTGAATGTTTGTATTTATCCCTATATTCCGTGTTTTCTTCCCATGTTCTTAGTTTTCTAGTTTTTGCATTTCTCGTGTTTTAATCCTTGGACTGTTATCTTGTTATAGATTGCTGCCTGTCCTGACCATTGCCTGTTATCTGGATTACTCTTTAGCCTCTGCCTTGGATATAACTGTTTGCTATTACTGAACTCTGCCTGTTTTGATCATGCTCTTTATAATAAAGCCTTGCAAGTGGATCCCCTACTCCAGGGTTCCTCAAATCTTTCCCTGAAGGGCCAATCTGCTGCAGAGTTTAGCTCCAACCCTGATCAAACTCACCTACCTGTGATTTTCTAATGATCTTGAAGACTCTGATTAGCATCCTCAGGTGTGTTTGATTAGGGTTAGAGCTAAACTCTGCAGGAGTGGGCCAGATTTGAGGATGCCTGCCCTACTCTGTTATCACTCCTCCTTCATTACAATTATGGCCTTGTTTGGTATAAATAAAAAAGTTAGTTAAAACGACAGATGTGCATACCAGAGAGAACCAGGCAAGAGGTTTTTTCTTAATAAAATGTTAAATTACATTAAAAAAAGTTTAATATAGCAATATCTACAGTCTAAATATCTAGACTGTGTATCACCCCCTTCAAATCACCATCAAAAAATTACCCACCCAGGATATCTGCCAGCCCATACTTCTATAGCTGTCAAGAACTGGACCTGCTCATACCTGAATTGTAGTGAAGGAAAATAGCACTGCAGCATCACCTTTAGTGGTTATGAACAATTTCATGCATTTATTTCTGTTGACATGCAGGATGATGCAGAACAGATGGAGAAACAGAGACTGGTTTGTGCTGCTTGTCTTTTTGTCTTGTCTTTTATTACTATAACGTTTGTTATTTTTCTTTTTTATCAAGGTTTTCTAGCATCAAATTTTAAAGAAAAATTTGAAGGCATTTTGTTCACATTAAGATCACATTAAGAAATCCTGATCATCTTTTAACACACACAGACATGTGACCAGCAGCTCCACCTTCTTAAAAGTTTTAGGGCAACAGGTATCACACACCGGATGCGGCGTGTCCAAAACATTTAATCTGTTCCTCAAACAGTCAAAACTTAACTTCAAGAATGAGCAAGTGGTGTCAATGAGTTTGATGTTCGGCGATTGAAAAAACAGCAAACGGGATGAGAAACGGAGATCTATAGCATTCTATATGAAGCACAGACTATATTAGAGCCACAGAAAGACAAAAGGTTTGCTGAATAATACGCGGCACCGTGCAGCGCTCCACTTGCCATCCGGTGTGCGACCCCCTTAAAGTGTCATGAAACCCCCTGTTTCAGCATTGGCCTTTCACACCTTAGGTCTGAAAGAGACTCCAGAATGGGCGTGCAAAACTGTGGAAAAGTAGAGGGTTGGAAGAGGGCAGAAACCACTAAAACACAGACCCACAATACACCCATTATACAGACAAATGAATAAATTGATTTAAAACCAAAAGAATAAAGGGATAGTTCGTTTTTGTTTACTCTTCTTTGAATTTTCAGTCTGTATCGTTTGCTGTGTCTCACGGTAATCCTGTCGTGTCATTGCGTTCATGATCAGATGTACTGCTGTATTAGCGCCCTTATTTGCGCATATTTCATCTGAAGAAGACGTGATGTGTGCACATACACGGTGCTAGTTCATGTTCGGAGCACGAGAGAATATGAAATATGTTCATATGTGAAATATGTTCACATTAACTTGAAACACATTTGCATTGGTCCGGATATGAACAATGATCCGCACAGCAAGTGTTAAACTTAACGCGGCACGTGCTGTTACATATTAAATATTGTTACGGTCGTGCTTACAGAGATGAACAGTCAGCGCGTTAGCTCTTAGATTTGAATTCTCTGCTGTAACACCCCGGAAACCGTCTTTTCATCACACTGCCATCGGGCAAGCGCTTCAGAAGCATGATGGCAAAAACTGAGAGACTGAGGAGGAGCTTCTACCCTCAGGTCATCAGGCTCCTAAACTCAGTCTCATAACATCTACAGGACTCAATTTAATAAACTGTAAAAACACCCATTATTCTCCATCATCCGCATTGCTGCTATGTGTACATACCCGGTACAACCTGTTTGCACATTCCTCTTGCACATCCCTGGTTATATTAATATTTATTAACCCACAGTAGACTGTATTGCACATTTTAGTTCATTGCACATTTTACTCATTTTATTTCTTGTTTTTACTATTATTATTATTATTATTACTTTTTATTTTTTATCTTATTCCTACCTATATTTAAATATATGCTCCTGTGTTATGTATCATCTTTTATTTATTTTTTTGCACTGTACATTGAGCGGACCCGTCCTGACCTACATTTCACTACTGATTATACCCTGTATGATTGTGTATGTGACAAATAAACAAGAACCTTGAACCTTGTAAGACGACCTCATCATCATGCATAATACAGTCCAGTGATTGTATCAAAAGACTTCATTCTCATGAATAATACTGAGAAAAGCTCAGAAAACTGATGCATACTCTGGCTGATTTTTTCCCCTGACAAAGGTAGGGGGTGAGGGCCAAGGCTCAATAGTCATGGTTTGCTACTGCATCTATGGAACTAGACCATTTCATGATGCATATAAATGCTTCATTCATTCATTCATTTATTTCCAGGATGCTGCTGTGAACTCCCAGTGCTCACAACAGTCTGTGGAAATTTCAGATCATAGCTAAAAAAATTCACAAACATAATACAAAAGCAGTAATTTTAACAGCACAATCTTTGATTTCTGTATTAGAAGTAACAATATGATCTTACTTTATATTTTTGTTTCAGGTTTTCCTTTTTTTCCACAAATGCTGCCGTCACCTTGCCTTGCAGGGCCTGCTCCACCACAGCAGATCTGCAGCAAAGGCACAGAAATCAAGAATCAGAAAAGTACTGTAATAATTCTGTTTGAAATTACAATAATTGTAATAAACTACAACTTAAGATTTATAAGATGTTTTATTAATTTCTGTAGTATATTCACTGACAGACTTTGATGGCAGCATTCCTTCATCAGTCACTCTGCATAAGTAACATACTCGTGTGTCTCATCTAACCCTGTAACAACAAGATTCAAGTCACCTCTGTGATTCATGTGCTCAATACTACAATTACATGTTGAGGTAGTTGCTTATGTGTTAACTGGCATTTTATCCAACACAAATGCATGTCAATTTATCAATTTAATAACAGTAATGGACCAATGAAACAGATAACTTATGTTTAGTTACTCCGTGTAGATTTGTTTATTCAACTAATGTAAGCAGTGTTGACAACAGTGAATTCTACTATATAATCATCACTCACTCAGACGTCTATTTCATGTCTATCAGATGTGTTCATCTGCAATTCTTATTGAATATTTTCCTGTCAGATGTTACATAGACATTTAAAGTAGGCTAATGTCTGTAAGATGTACATGGATGGTTTATGTAAATCACAATGTTGTAATCAAACAACTTAAAAATAATACAAATTTGAGCAATAAAACTGCTTAATTTTAAAAGTACACTTCAAAAATAAAAACCGCAGCAGTGGTGCATAATAATGAAAGAATATTTATATCATAAAGCAAGAAGATGCCTTAAAAGAAAACATGGCATTTGTTTTTTTCTGCTGTAACATTCAGATTTGTTAATCCCTTCAACAAGATTCAAGTCACTATTGAAACTTATGTGCTAATATTACAATTCACATTTGATTGTAATGATTGTTAATATTTATCAATATATGCATTGTCAATTATCAGTTTAATAAAGTAATGCCTGAAACAGATAATTATGTTTAGTTACTTATGAAATTTGTTTAATTGCAACTATGTAAGCAGTGTTGCAACAGTAACTGCATATGAACATGCTGCTGGAAGTGTATTTGCTGAACCTGTCTGTGTGGATCATATCAGCCATTAAATATGTCTCCCTGTGCTCATTTGGGTAACTTATCTGTAAAAAACAGCTGATATGATAATATGCGACCTGTTGTATCAACCTAAATGATGTTTGGATGTGTAGTTTGATGTTCTTTTCTGCTGCTCTCTGTTTTTACTTTCACTTTCAAAGCAGGAGCATCGCCTTGAAAACATGGCATTTGTTTTTCAGCTGTACAATTCAGGATTTGATTAATTCAAGACGCTATTGAAATTATATGAATTTAAAACGCAGATTTGGTAGAACCAATATTCATATTATTTATTGCAAACTTCCCTATAATTTGCGATTGAATAAATCGTAACTAAATGTTAATAGTTTAATAATCTTTTGTTACACGCAGTAAATAGGTAGATTACCTAGATTAGTCCAAATGCATTATAATTGTTTTATCTATAAATAATATCAAATTTCAAAGATGATTGACAACTTTGTAAATATAAATATTAAAATGCTGCATGATCTAGTAGTTCTTGCCAACTCATTTTCTGAATATTTGCACCTGTCTGTTTTAAGATAATGCTGCTCAGTTTGGTAACTTATCTGTAAAATGTAGATAAATGCGCGTCACTAAATGTTTGGCTGGTAGTTTGATGTCTGTCTGCTGAAACTGTTTACATATCACTTCCCAGGACAGTGTGATTGAGTTTCCCACATGCAAGGGAGGTGAAAATAGAGCAGAAAGAAAAACCAGATGGTGAAACATGATTATTAATATTCGTTCCCTCATGTTTGCTTGAAAATCATCACACTAACTGTATTTGTTCTATCGTTTTACAACATCGTGGTAGATAATGTTCTCCACTCGTTATTTATTCCGATACTAAAACTGCGCAACAACTAAAGATGTGAGGGGTTACGGTTTTTTGTTGCATATCTGGTGTGTCGTATCATTTTCTATTTTCACGTTGCCGTGTTTAATAGCTGCTTTCCACTAGTGTTTCCGCACTTAGTCTCTTCTGTTTAGGACTATTCTGGAAAGAAAATAACATAGCACATTCCTGGAGGACACGCACATATAAAAAATACAAAATAAGTTCAATAGACATATTTTCTCTTTTCTGAAATATCACACTATGTGTTGTTGTCTCGTTAAAATCATGCGTATAATTGTTTCACTTGATTTGCAATTCCTAAGTGGCAACAATAAAATGTGAGTGGTTCCGGCTATGTTTGTATGTGTCCGGGTGATGATTGTCTTGTTAAGATGAAACCTGTCGTTAATATTTGTTCAGTGTTCCATTTTCTCTTTGTTTTGGACAGGTGAGGAGTGTAGATGTCCGGGAAGGCTTATGGAAATACAGAATAGTTCTCCGGGACAGTGATTTTTGTGAAATGAGTGTGCGTTGTTGTTAAGAGGCATGGTTATTTGTGTAGGATTGCAGTGTCCTGGGACAGGTGATGGAGTGAGTGAGTGTCCCGGGACAGGTGATGGAGTGAGTGAGTGTCCCGGGACAGGTGATGGAGTGAGTAAGTGTCCCGGGACAGGTGAGGGGTGAGTGAGTGTCCCGGGACAGGTGATGGAGTGAGTGAGTGTCCCGGGACAGGTGATGGAGTGAGTGAGTGTCCCGGGACAGGTGAGGGGGTGAGTGAGTGTCCCGGGACAGGTGATGGAGTGAGTGAGTGTCCCGGGACAGGTGAGGGGGTGAGTGTCCTGGGACAGGTGATGGAGTGAGTGAGTGTCCCGGGACAGGTGAGGGGGTGAGTGAGTGTCCCGGGACAGGTGATGGAGTGAGTGAGTGTCCCGGGACAGGTGAGGGGGTGAGTGAGTGTCCCGGGACAGGTGATGGAGTGAGTGAGTGTCCCGGGACAGGTGAGGGGGTGAGTGGAAGCTGGTGGAGCTACTCAGGAAGGACATCAAACTCCAGAGAGAGAGACAGAGGAGAGAAGAGCACAGGAGAGCAGGGAGAGAGACTGTTTAATAATTATGCATAATACATTATTAGCCATTCTCTATTAGGCAAGAGAAAACAGTGGAAAAAATGGGTACATTACAATTTTACAATATCTTTTTTTAAATGTCACATTGTCAATGAAATTACCTAATTTCTGTAGTTTATTTTTGTGATGCAAGTTCAAAATGAAATGAATAAGTTGTATACATTATTCATTTTTGCAGTGTAATTTACATTTATGCATTTAGCAGATGCTTTTATCCAAAGCGACTTTCAGTGCATTCAGCCTATATATATATCTCAGTATGTGTGTTCCCTGGGAATTGAACCCACAACCTTTTGCGCTGCTAATGCAATGCTCTACCACTGAGCCACAGGAACTATTTGTAAATGAGTACTTTCTGTACATTTTATATTTTTGTTTTGCATATTCACGTGGGTAAATAAAAGATAAGTAATTATGTACATTGTTAATTTGTTTAATGCAGCTTATAACAAAAAACAAAACATTCTTCTACCCATTTTTTTTGTCCTGTAAATATATTTTTTTGCACATTAAAACAAATTGTTCTATACATTACTGAAAGTACTTTTTATCTAATTTAATTTAACAGTCATTTAATTGACAGTTTTAAT
Organism: Aspiorhynchus laticeps; assembly: GCA_023376895.1. NCBI lineage: Eukaryota > Metazoa > Chordata > Actinopteri > Cypriniformes > Cyprinidae > Aspiorhynchus > Aspiorhynchus laticeps. The sequence continues at coordinate 19,455 of JALXFT010003330.1, read as the reverse complement.
AAACATGGATTTACTTTCTTCAAAAAGGCTTATTTCTGCGATTGCAGGCTCATTTAGTAAATGTCAGCTATATTTACATGACATACAAGCGCAAACTGGGTGCTTAATGCAAATTTGCCACATTTGCAATATCAAGCGATTATGTTGGCAAATGTATTTTTATGTATAGAGACAAAAGAATAAGCTGTCTGTCGCATCAGTTTATAGTGATTGTCTCATCAAACACAAAACAACTTCAAGCAAACAGTGTCACATAATATCTAAATGAATTCAAATTTTATTAAAACTAGGAATAATTGTGATCTAAAACCATCGGGAATCAGGTGAGAAGAATTGTGCTGGTACAACTCTCAAAATTGTATATATCCATATATATATACACAAATAATAGGCTATTCTTAAGGTTTACTGGCTTTTATATGAATCATATATTGTTTTGTAGTGTGGGTTTGGTGAAGTGTACTAAGATCAATAAGTTAAGGTAAGACCTGAGTGATTTTGTGTTTTTGTATGTTCGTGTGAACAATTGTTTTGATGTTCGTGTGATAATGTTGCTGTTAATGAATGTGATCTGTGAGGGGAATAGATGAGAACCGGTATCAAGTTTTGCATCTGCAATTTTTATTTATAACGTTTTTTCTTGACATTTATCTTTGGTAGATCAAATTTGCTATAGTTACTTTACATGGTTAAAATTAAGAACAGATACTGCTAAATACTTCATATAAACTGAGCCACATAAGACAGTTTAAATAAATATGATGAGATTTATAATATGGAAACATTAAAATTCTGCTTTGTGGTACTCTTTCTGTTTAAATAAGATTTTATGATCACTGTCCGTTTCTGCACATATAAAACTATAACATGTTCATTACTTTATTGCTTGTGTAGTTTAGAAAATCATATTTAGATATTGTGCTCTCTAGTTACCGGTAGTTGTTTTTGGCAAACCTAGTTCTTCCACAGAAATTATCATTACTATTATTAGTCTGTTATTATTTTTAATTAGGTTACATCTTATCATTGTATCCTAATTTTCAAATTTACATGCTGCAATGTTGTGATTTTCAATGAAATATTTGATAATAATTAGCTTTTTCTCCTCTAATCCTCATTCACTTTCATGCTGATTAAATACCATGTGAGGCTATAATTTTAATTCCTTTTTGTTAATTTTTGCAGATCGGACTTTTTGAAAAGAAAGAAAAAAAATCAGCATACCTTGTACACAAGTAATTTCCCTCCTCTCTCCGCTTCACTCCAGTCCAGCGGGTGGCGCTAAAACACAGAAGTGTGTTTGCCAAACACCATTAAACCTCAGAGGAAGAAGATCAGTTTCACCGAGCTCTCTGTTGTTTTGTCGTGTTGCTGATTGCAATGCGTGATTGAATACAAGCTGTTAGAAATGTACTTTCTGTAAATATAAAAATACTGTTTTTGAATCAGGTCAGTAAATAACTGTAATATTCTCATCCTCACAGTCGTGACTAAGTGTTGAAGCAAGCAGGAATATCTGGAGGAGTATCATCTGAACTGAGATCTGCTGCTGTGAAGATGGTGTTTGTTAAAGAAGAGAGAGAGGAGAACACGACTGAACCAGAAACCTGGAGAATAAAACACGAGGAACCAGAAACCTGGAGAATAAAACACGAGGAACCAGAAACCTGGAGAATAAAACACGAGGAACCAGAAACCTGGAGAATAAAACACGAGGAACCAGAAACCTGCAGAATAAAACATGAGGAACCAGAAACCTGGAGAATAAAACACGAGGAACCAGAAACCTGGAGAATAAAACACGAGGAACCAGAAACCTGCAGAATAAAACACGAGGAACCAGAAACCTGGAGAATAAAACACGAGGAACCAGAAACCTGGAGAATAAAACACGAGGAACCAGAAACCTGCAGAATAAAACACGAGGAACCAGAAACCTGGAGAATAAAACACGAGGAACCAGAAACCTGGAGAATAAAACAGGAGGAACCAGAACCCGAGAGAATAAAACATGAGGAACCAGAACCCTGCAGAATAAAACACGAGGAACCAGAACCCTGGAGAATAAAACATGAGGAACCAGAAACCTGGAGAATAAAACACGAGGAACCAGAAACCTGGAGAATAAAACACGAGGAACCAGAAACCTGGAGAATAAAACACGAGGAACCAGAAACCTGCAGAATAAAACACGAGGAACCAGAAACCTGGAGAATAAAACACGAGGAACCAGAAACCTGGAGAATAAAACACGAGGAACCAGAAACCTGGAGAATAAAACACGAGGAACCAGAAACCTGGAGAATAAAACACGAGGAACCAGAAACCTGGAGAATAAAACACGAGGAACCAGAAACCTGGAGAATAAAACACGAGGAACCAGAAACCTGCAGAATAAAACACGAGGAACCAGAAACCTGGAGAATAAAACACGAGGAACCAGAAACCTGGAGAATAAAACACGAGGAACCAGAAACCTGGAGAATAAAACACGAGGAACCAGAAACCTGGAGAATAAAACACGAGGAACCAGAAACCTGGAGAATAAAACACGAGGAACCAGAAACCTGGAGAATAAAACACGAGGAACCAGAAACCTGGAGAATAAAACACGAGGAACCAGAAACCTGGAGAATAAAACACGAGGAACCAGAAACCTGGAGAATAAAACACTGAGGAACCAGAACACCTGAAGATTAAAACACGGACCAGAAACAAGGAGTTCGGTGTTTATTCGACTTCATTTTGAGATGAATTTCGAGAAATCCTTTATGTACTGATTGTTTAAAACACTTAGGCATCACCGAAACGGTTTAAAATTTCACCTGGCTGAAATCTAGAACTAAAACCTTGCAATGAAAGACTTCTGTGAGCTATAGCATGATTATACTTCATGAATAACCTATGGTAGCCTATAAGCCGTAGGCAATCTCAGTTTATATACTCTGCATCGAATAAGACCGACGTGAACGACTCTGCATACACATAAACCAAGGAGCTGTGTTTCTTTCGTCAACTGTCCGGATGGGATGATTGTCTTGGACCACTACATAGCTCTACAGCGTGTGGCTATGTGATAGGCTTGACACAGAAGTATGAAATTGGGCTTCACGATGGGTGCATTGACTTCAAACTTTGAGAGAAAAAATCATTTATTACCTTTTTTAAAGACTGATTGTATCACATGGTAACTGTTCAAAATCTATATTGTCCATCTCAGGTAACATTGCTCATTTTAACAATTTTTAATGAAAGATGTATTGTGCTCACCTGTTACAAAACTCTAATGTCTTTCTAGAGTAAAGCAGGTTCATAAAAAATAAAATATCAAAAAGTCTGACTGTCACATCCCTCGCTGATCAGAAAAGCACAAATAGCTTTTTTTTATCATAAGGAATGCATAATCTTCAGGAAGGTGACAAGTCACAATCATTTATTCATTAATGGCGATAAACTCTCTAAGCTATCAATCGGAGAACCTATTAAATAATGGGATAATTATGGTCCAAACTTAATAAAAAAATCATTGGTTTACTTATATTTAAAATGAAGAAAACTATTTAGTATCAAAGAAATGGTAACAGTCTCAGTACCTTATATTAATAATTTGCTACACAGAAGTATTTACATAAGTGAAATTGTTAACATTGACCATTAAACTCACTGCTAAAAAAGCCAAACATGTTCACATTCTCTCATAGTTTGCGCTGCAGCAGGTTTTATTTAAAGTTAAGAGGTAGAGCACTGGTCAAAGAATAAATAATGAAAAACATTTATATCTAACAAAGAGTGATATTAACATAAGACACTAAATAATTTTTTTGATTCTTTGAATACTTCTTTTCTTATGCGCAGCCCACTAATCTATTGGCATAAATGAGATCACTAATACAATAATTGCGACAGGAAGAGAAGCAAGTAATTGCAATGAAGGAACAATAGTACAAACAATAACAGGAACACACATAGGTGAATTTACTGGGCAACTGTATTCAGTGTTGAAATTGCCAATACTCTTGAACAAAAAATGGCATTTTCAAATAGTATCTGTAGAGGATGTAGGCTAATTTTAGCATGAATAATAGATGACACGTATCAAATACCTGTAAATTATAAATTCTAATAAATTGATATTAATATAACACTAAATAAATATTGAGATTCTTTAATATTTCTTAATAGCCACCTTACAAATATTATAAAACTAGCAATTATAGTAGATTCACGCACAGATTTGAATCCATTTTAAAATAAACTTCAACATCTAAGAAATAATTAGGAACAGACAGTATATTTATAATGGGCAAGATTACATTCGCTCAGGTGATACAGGCAAAAGAAAATAAGATGCCATGCTTCGATATTAAATTGCTTCAGGATCAGATGTTGGCAATATTTGTGAAAATGCGATGCTCCATTTACTAACAGTTTATTTAGAGGGAGAATGTGTTATGGTAACAGGACTGAGTGCAGGACTGGTGGTACACATCCTAGAAATCATGTATTTTACCACAATGTACAACATTTATTATGGAAATACAATTATTTACACCACAGATGTGTTTTAGGAGGTAACATAATTAATGAAAATAAAAATATGACAGGATTTTAAATTACATTTACAGTTAAAATCTAAGTTAGAATGGAAATACAACAAATGCTATATTTCATGCCTTTTAGGTAGTTTTTAATAATTGTTAAAATATTTTAATTTCAGTTAGATTAATGTGAGGTCACTTTGTGAAAATGAAATTAATTTTATCCAATTTTATATGTTTGTACCATAATGTCCTTTGACACAAATGGACCTTGGTACAATCCAGAAAGTGTCAGAAAATAAAACATTTTTTCAAATTACTTAATTATTTTATAGTTAATGTGTGTTAAATATAGGCCATCTACTAAATGCTATATTCATATTTTCCAGGATTTTCTTATAAATTGTTAAATGGTATATATTTTAAAATAATGCGATATAAATAAATTCAGGACCTATTAATTAATAATACATGAAATTATATAACTTATTATCAGATTGTAATAAAATTCCTGACAACAAATACATTTTCCAGGGCTCTAGAAATGCTGTTTTAAATTTTCATTTATTCCATATTTTTATTGTTACCACAACCCTGTTAATAAGCATGTCTGATGACTTTCAATCATAAAATGGAAATCTAACCTATAAAACATATCCGTTAACCTTTATTCGGGACCTTATTCAAATTAAAGGCTACCTTATAGAAATATTCTCTTATACAGATTGTGTTCTAGAAATTCTGTGCAGTGTACTGTTATCGAAATTAAGGCTGAAACCCTTCCTGTTAATTTATCTTTCAAAGTTTATTAATATCTAGAACCTGTCACTGTCATTTGCAACACAAAGATGGATCACTATCTCACAAATCACACATGGTGAAGTACGATTTACGGTTCTCACATATAAAAATTAAGCAACAGACAACACTAAAGATTCTCTCTAATTTTAGTAGATATGTTCAGCTACTGCAAGTTAATATTCGATTGATTTATACCGAGCGTTGAAGCTCAAAAAGTATTCGGTCAGCCCTATTAGATTAATCTGAAACCATATTCAAATTTTAATACTTCTTGAGTTATGGCTGATTTATACTTCTGCAGTCGGACCTATGCCGTAGCACTTTACGCCGTAGGCTATGCCTCAGTTTTTATTACGTCTGCATCGTATAAAGTCCACGTCGACTTGCAGTACACATTCAAATCCGCTTAGTCCGCAGTGTCCATGGGCATGTTGCTTGTACCACACACAGCTCATATCGGTGTGGCTACGGCGTAGGTTCGACACAGAAGTATAAGATTGGGCCTTTACAGAGCAGACAAACTTTGGGAAAATTAATATTTATGACACTGCAAAGATCAGGTATTGTTCGACATGCGTATGCTTTACAACATCTATTTTGTTCTTCAGACATTGCCTCTTTAAAATAACTATCAAGTGTCAGGTATGTGCCACTTGTTACAAACCTCCAAGTTTGTCTAGGGGTAAGTGAGGTCATAATGGTTAAGAAAAATTGGAAAAAATTAAAAAGTCTGACGGTCACATCAATCCCCTGATCCAGAAATATTGTCACAAATAGCTTTTAAATTATTAATAGCAAAGGCAAGTCAAATCTTCAGTTGAGAGGGAAAGGCAAAACAACATAACAAACAAAACTCGTCTAACCCTATCAAAACGAAACTCTTTATAATAAGAATAACTCGAAGGAAAGTAAATAAACAAAGTACTTAGAACCTTAATAATACAAAATAAACTCTCCTGACTAACATAAACATAAGCAAAATCTCAAGTTCAAAGAAAATGGCACCCTCTCCCTAGCGCTTCCAAAAAATGGCCAACAAAAGTATTTACACAAAAATTAAGTAAAACAAAATAACCATTAACATACGGAAAATACGCCATAGCGTTCACACTCTCTCTCATAGTTTGCGACTGAGCAATTAATTCACAAAGTTAAGAGGTAAAGACCGCACTTGGTCACACTGAACTACACAAAAGAGAACATTTCTGGATCAGGACAAAGAGTGAGCGCATAGCCGTCAGCACTCCGGCATTGTTTCTTTGCTGTCTTATACTTCTTGGGTTTCTGTGGCGTTCACTCAGTACTGATGGATGATGAGCATCAGCTGGAACCCAATTAGTGGTCTGCGACAGGGAGAGAGAGAGCAAGAGCAATAGAAGAGAACAAACGTGCAACACATAACATGCCCAATAGGTGACATTTACTCCTGTATTCATTTTGAAATTCCAATATCTCTGGAACCAAAAATATAGGGCCTTAAAAATGAAGATGGGCAATTCCAGCATTATGGATGTGACATTCGCAGTCAAAACCTGAAATATAAATTCTCATAAATTGTATTAATTACCAATATATTGAGCCATCTCTTTATATTTTTGAATACCCCTTAAAATAAAAAACGTAGCACATTTATGTAGGTTAACGCTAGAGTTTGGAATCCATGTTAAAATAAATCTTCAACATCTGTGACAGATGCATGTATAATAGGGATGGGAAGATTCACCGATTCGCTCGGTGCATCGGCAAAAAAAGTTAACGATGCGATGCATCGGTTTAAAAAGTGTGCTTCGGATACAAGTTGGCATTTGTATCGCGATGCTCCATTTCTAACATATTTCAGGGGTTTTCCTGGCTCAAAATGAGGCGGAGGTGGTACCATCCTGATCATGTGCACACAATGTACCCACACTTTAACTGGCTAAAACACACTTTTTACCCACGACGTGTTTTAGGTGTTATAATAATTATATGATTTAAAAAAATGACAATTATAAAGTTACATTTTACAAAAACTAATTAAATTAAATACAACAAATATACTAAAAGCCCTTTTGTAGTATAGGTGAACGTAAACATAACATTAGGTTGTTAAACACTTTGTGAAATTGAAAATCTTTATCCACTCCTTATAGTCTCCTGGTCCATATCGCTTTGATCCAATATACTTGTACATTTATCCACGTAAAGTGTCTAGAAAATAAAACATTTTCTTACAACCTTACATTAATTATTTTTACTATCATAATCGTGTGTTAAATATAGGGCCCTATGAAATCTGATTTATTTTTTCCCAAATGCCATTTTTTTCCTTTCAAATTTTTCTGGAATCCTTTTTAATTGTTAAATGTATTTTTAAAATGAAATTGTATTAATAAAAAACATGTATAGTTAATTAAAATCATGAAACTTATACAACTTGACATTAGTTTATTAAAAGTTTAACAACAATTACATGTTTAGGGCTCTATGAAATGTTTTATTTTCTTTCACCATATGTTTATTGTTACCAAATGTTGTAGCATGTCTAATTACTTGAACATAAAATAAATATAAACATAAAACAATTTAATTTATTCAAACTTATTCTTAAAATAGCCTTATGAATTTTTTTATTTTTCCTCAGAAATTCTGTGGTGTCTAGTTATCAAATGAAGGCATAAAACATTCATTTAATTTATCTTTAAATTATTGAAAATCAAAATGTATGTATTTAGGCAAACAAAGAGGATTTACTATTAAAATTAAAACATGGAAGAAATTTAGTTTGATCATTACTTAAAAAAAAATAAAGTTTTAATAATTTTAGTAGTAGCAGTACTGCAAGTTAAATTAAACTTTTATTTTGACGGGTTGCCGTGATTACTTTTACAGTTCTGTTTGACGCTAGTTTTACTCCAGTGAAACAGTAAAATACTCATGAAGTTACTCTCAGAGAAGTTCTGGAGATGTTGTTCATGTATTTATGTCCTCGTTTAGAGAGACGGCAGACGCTGAACTCACCGCGCTTCAATGTGTGTGTGTGTGTGTGTGTGGGTGTATGTGTGTGTGTTTGTGTGTAGTAAACGAAACCGCGTGTTCCACCATTCATTCATACAGAGATGATCACATAATTTGAGTTAATGCTCATCAGATTGCGTAAATCAGTGGAAAATTAATAGAAATGATTCTGTGTAAAGAAATATCAAGTAAACTTGTATAAAAATATCAGTATTTTTCCAAATATGAACTAAAAGCTCTAATGGACGCTGTTCAGTGATGCTTGCATGTGACTGCCTGCCTGATTTTTGTTGACAACCAGAGGCGGTGTACCGACGAAACATGCAACCTATCAGATTGTGCTACCAATAATATATTTGCATTGTTTTAAGGGTAAGTTTAGGGTAAGGGTAGGTGTGGATGGGTAGGTTTAGGGTAGGGGTAGGTATGGACATTAAAAAAAGAGCCTCAAACCATATGAATAAGATGCTGGTAGTACAATCTGATTACATTTTCCGCTATCGATTTGTGCTACCAGTGATATTAACTTTTAGTTTAGTGATTTTAATGCTTTAAAGAGCAATGCCAAATTGCAATGTTCTAATGCTACCTGTTCTAACTATAAAAGGTGCAGCTGTCATAAAACCAGAGAAAAAGGCTGCATATAATTGTATGTGAGAGAGTCAGTAGTAATATCATTGTGTTTCTATTGGTCAGTGTTAGAGGAACTCGGCTTAGCCTGACAGTTAGCCTGTCCTGGACCAGGTTAGCTTTCCAGCATAAGTTGCCACAGTGATTGAGGTTGATCTTTGTTAAATTTGCTTTATGAAACCAAATCATTTGACAGTGAGTCAGACTAAAGCTGGCTGCACACTAGACAATTTTCAAATCTTAACCGATTTTAAAACCATGGGAGACCACAGACATGAAGACAGTTCAACCGATTTTTAGCCTTATAATCCTCTGAATGCGCACACTAGATGATTCAAGCAGACCGCGAGAATGCACATTTGAAGATTGTAGGAACGATTTCACAGTGACACGTGATCTCACGGAGACTCGCGAGATCAAACGTGACTAGAGAAGAAAAACAAATAGAGGACAATCTACGTTGTCAGCTGGCTCTCCTGGCGTGCATTCTGTTTCGCAGTGAAAAACAAAGTATACAAAAGAATATGGATGATGTTCTCTGCTTTCACGACATGTTTGTGGCTGCCAGGTTTCAGCTACAGAAGCACGCAACATCCGGTGAGTGACGCTTGCTCGCTCTCATTGGCTATCGCGGGTACACGTCAGAGGCAGCCCGATCAAGAGATTTGAGTTCGGCGACGCTCCGTCTCGATCGGGAGCAGATAAATAATCGTAATGACACCACACAATAGAGGAGTTTTGGACAAAAAAATTGTTTGCTACAAGCCACGAATAAGGCCACACCCCTCGATCATTCGGGGGTGCAAATCGGCCTTAAAATCGGGCTTAAAATCCTCTAGTGTGCAGCTAGCCTAACTGAAATAAGCCTAGCCTATTTGGTAAACTTGCTTTATGAAACAGGCCTCGAGGCGTTAGAAGGCAGAAGACACAAATTAATTTATGATTTGCTGTCTGTCTGAACCAGAGAAATAAAAGCGATCATAATTTTTCCATTTGCATTGTATTGCAACGAATCGCATTGTTTTGAATCGAATCGAAATCGGATCGCACTGCATCGTAATAGGGGTGAATCGTATGGCATCGCGTCGCTAGCTGCTTCATATGTATCTTCAGTGTATCTTATCATTGGCTATGCATCAAAATGCGTATCGCATCGGCCTCAGTTATGGAGATGCACATCCCTAATTTATAACCTATAAATTGAAGGCTATTTGACATTTTTAAATTATTTAACAGACCAACGCTGCTCCAATTCGTTGATCATTAGCTGTTGATCAAGATTAAATGGATGCTGCTGAAAATAAAAAGTTTTAAAGACTTGCTTATGCATTAAATAACTAAAATTCAATATAGGTTGAGTAAAAATATGCTGAATATATAATAGGCCCGCCTATTGTACAAATATTTACAAAATAGACTGTGAATAAGACTGCAGATTTATGTTTTGCATCTGCATAACAAAGTGAAAAATAAATAAATGATAACCCCACATGTGCGCCAAACACGCAAAATCTTGCACTCTGCTTGCATGCAGCGCAGATAAAAACAAGAGTTGTTTGAAACACATAAAAGGTTTAAAAAAGATAATATTGACGAAGAACATTATATATGACATTTAAAAAAAATTGTTTTGGCGATCTGTCATACAGTGCGCCTGTGCATATTTTTTTTATCCGGACAGCAAATACTTAGGCTGTCTCCGCGAAGTTCTCGCTGAGAATGATTTCTAAAATGTTACGATACGGTAAGCATGAAACTAGTCACAGCAGTAGACCTTTATCAGTCATCAGCCATGAGGCAAACATGCGCGCTGATATGCATATGCATATGATTTAATATGAAGCGTCCGTAGACTACAATTTACAATGCACAAACCAGAAGCAACAATATCTGCCGAATTGGACTCTTAAAAATAAAGGTGCTTAAAAGGCTTAAATAGAAGAACCATTTTTGGTTCCACAAAGAACCATCTCTTTCTTACCTTTTTATAATCTGAAAAACCTTCTTTCGCCACAAATAACCTTTTGTGAAACAGAAAGGTTCTTCAGATGTTAAAGGTTCTTTATGGAACCATTTAGACAAAAAGGTTCTTCTAGGGCATCGTGAAGCCAAGTGAGTCAAGGGTTGTAACAAACATAAAATATACATATTATTTAAATGTTCATTTTTGTGTTCAAGCACACGCAACATTTGCCACAAAGCATAGGCAAAATTAGCCTAAAGATTATGAAAAAATAAGACATTTTAATTATTTATTAATAAATAAATGTTTTCTGAGTCCTTGTTGGCTGCAAAGATGAAATTTACGAAATCTCCACTGGATGTGCCTTTAGAGAGAAATGCATTCACAGATTACATAATCAGGGAGTATTTGATTTCGTTTTAACCTTTTAGCGGTACGGTCCCACATATGGGATTTTTATTTCCGTGCCCCTGGGAGTACGGTCCCACATATGGGATTTAGAACGTTCGGTGACGTCGCATAACTGCCAAATTCAAACTGTGGTTTCGCGCGTTGACTGGCGCTGAGTCAGAGAGAGACGTGCACTGTGCTTGTCATATTATTACAACTATGCAGTGTTCTTAACCACATAATTCATATTTTAGGTTTCAGACATTTAAATACACATAAGTACTAGTAAAACAATACATTTAGAGCTTGTAAAATACACACATATGTCTATGGAAGCAACAATAACAATCCATTCAAATTTAATTTGCCGATGTGTTTTATTCATATCAGATACACAGTGTAAGTAACTATAAAGTTCACTCTATTCTTCACCCAGTTCACCGGTCACTTACTTATATGTATTTCGGGAGAAACTGATGAATTCACGTGCTGTAAATCTGACTGATAGGACTCTCTGAACTGCAGTGCGAACAAACATGGCGGTGCCCGTCTCACCTTACAGATCACGATCAAGATTATTTAATAAGTTTTTTAAACAACAAAACACACTCATTTACGCATATTTGTGAATCGGAATTTCAGATTGTCCATGACATGGTAAGCAAGTTTGTGAATATATTAAATAAAAAAGGAAAAACTAAATAAATCGATCCATCTGTCATACTGTGTTATTGTGGCCGCGGTGTGTCACGTGACAAGCATGATGCGTCGCCATGGAAACAGTAAGGGCAAACGTTCTAAAATAAAGGTTGCCTTAAAAACTCACTCTGGGGGGACTGCTAGAATATTTTAAACTCACCATTGAAAGGGTTAAATTGGTTCGTTTAAAAGTAGACAAGCTTGCTTTAGATATATTTCTCATGTATGTGAGGCACCCAATTTTAAGCTTTTTCTTTTCTTTTAAGTTGTTTCATTATCAGGAAAAAAAATGCAAGTGATCATGTGATTGCCTCCCTGTCATGCATGCACATTATTTATTTTCAGAATAAACACTTGAATATGAATAATAGCCTATGAGCACATTTATATTAGGTTAGGGTGTGGGATCCGCATTAAAATTAATCTTTACCAGTCTACATCCAAGACAGATGCAGTTATAACCTGCAAATTGAAGGCTATAGTTGACATTTTAAAATGATCTCATGGGCCGATGCCGCTCCAATTAGTTGATCATTAGTTGCTGATTACATGGATGTCGCAGTCATAAATTTGTTTTAATAAATCGCTTATGCATTAAATAATAAAAATACAAAACAGATTGTTAAATATCCTGAATATATATTGTGCAAATATTTATAAAATGCTAGACTGTGAATAAGATTACAGTTTCACATTTTGCATCTGCATAACATAGTGAATTATTTTTAACATGCAATGATGCAAAATAAAACCAAACAAGGTTTGTAAATGAAGAAAAAATATTTAGACAAATAAGAATGAATGATGCAGGGTAGAGTGGGGGAAAACGCCCCCCTTAAGGACTGTGTACATTTTTTTCTGTAAAACAAAGGTTAAATGTGTTCAGAAAAGTTATCATAGTTTTAGTGACACTGACATAAATTATATACCAAGTATGAAAAATGTCCAGAGTTTATGTTATTAGATTTTTAACAAAAATTTAATTTGTACCAATGGGGCAAAACGCCCCCCAGTCAAACAAAGCAATTTGCTTTAAAAGGTTAGTTCACCCAAAAATGAAAATTAGCCTGTGTTTTACTCACCTTCGAAGCATCCTAGGTGTATATGACTTTTTTCTTTCAGTCGAATCCAATCAGAGTTAAAAAAAAAAAATTGTCCTGGCTCTTCCAAGCCTTTCCATGGGGATAAACGGGTGTTTGCTGTATACACTTCAGAAGACGTTAAATAAAGCATGCGCATCCATAATAAAACGTCCCTCACACGGCTCCAGGGGGTGAATAAAGGCCTCCTGTAGCGAATCATGCATTTTTGTAAGATAAATATCCATATTTCCAATGTAATAAACACTTTTTTCTCACTTCCGCTGACTGTGGTAAGATGAAGACATTCAGGTGGATGACGTAGGACGTATGCATCGTGTGCGTGCCTCTGGAAAATGCAGGAGCAAAGGAACCAAAGCTTCTTACTTTAGCAAAGGAAAGCCAGTCTTCTCTTGGCTTATATCGAAATCCTCACAACATTTTCCTTTACAAATCCTCGGTTTGTGCTTCTAATTCATGACTGGCATTTTGTTTTGTTCTCTCTCTGCGCTCGTCACTAATCACGCAATGCCGACGTCTTACGTCATCCGCCGGGACTGCTTCCATGTGCCACAGTCAGCGGAAGTCTACATGTCTACATCACGATGTGGAAATATTTGCGTAATGCCACCCAAATGTTCACGCAAAGAAAGAAGGCGTGGTTTCAGTAACCGCAGAAGTGTTGATGCAGCCATGTCAGGGAGAAGCTGTGTGTTTCTATACGAAAGCAAAAGCACTTTATTTGGCCTTCAGAAAGTAGATGCAGTTAGGAATCATTAAGATTATTTACAACAGAACAGCACAAACCAAATGTTCGAATTTGTGCAATGCATTTTATGGACGACGTTTCGTGAACCTAGGAGAGTACAAGGTTGGCTGTGCAAAGGCTATTTAAAAAAAAAGAAAGTAAATTACGACTTTGCTATGACAATCTGGCACTTCTGAATCAGCGACTGTAAGTATGTTTTGTTAATAGTTGAAGTATTTGCTATTGACTGTTCAAATGCGGAGTTCTGTGCCGTGTAGAGTAACGTGTCGTCTGTGTATGTGTGTGTGTGTGTGAGAGAGACAGGGTCACACATCACAGTGGAGTAAGCTTTCTTAATCGTGGCTTGTGTGCAAACACATACGAGCATCATCACTGTGTCTGTCACGTGACTCTGTTCCCCTTTCGGGCTTGAACTGATAGTAAAACAAAGGACATTATTACCTGTCTTTACATTTATTTTGAAAGGTGAAGCTTGTGATTATGGAAAGGGCCGTTACATTTCTGACATGCGCTTGTGGTGTTCGGCCAATCACAATGCACTGTGTCAGCTGGCCAATCAGAGCAGACTTTACTTGTTGGAAGGAGGGGCTTTGTAGAAAATGATGAGTTTGAGAGAGGCGGGGCATAGAGGAACTACAATAATGTACAGTATTTGCAAAATAATGTGTTTTTTGAACAATAAAGCATGTCAACATATTCTGTTACACCAAATACACAAAATAGTGATCTTATAATGCTATTTTAATGACCCCTTTATTCTGAAAAACATTAATTATTTCTATCTAGCTAAGTTTCGTATGAAGTTTCCCTTACAGTAAATGCGAACATCGCAAGACCGGAAGTAAGTTTGCATACACTCACATAGCTGAAGCTCACCGGCACCATCTTGTGCACCGAGCCCATTGAAATTAGCAAGCAGTTACTGAATTTACATTCGTTTTAAATGTGGAGCCAGGCGCGAGTTGACAAAGGTTGCGCACGTGCGCTCGTGGAGATTCGCGGTGTGGAGTCGGGCATGTATAAACGAGTATTTTCGAAACAGGCTGCGTGAGTGCGGCAAGTGTGAACGGCTCGGCTGTGACGTGGGATTCGCTCAGAGAGGAGCGAGTATGAGAAGCATTCAGAGATGCAGGCTGTGTGTGCGGTCTTCTGAATTGGGAATAGCGAACACATGCATTATAAACTTATTTCAAATTAATCTGTTGGGGAGATAAAATGTGTAAGATAGCGTTCATGTACTAATAAAAACATCTAAAAAACAGAACCGATAAGGGAGCTCTTGATATGCGTTTTGATGCAGCTCTTGCAAATTACCTTTTTTTTTTCCGTTGTCTGTCAATTGGAAGCTGAAGTTGCATTCATTTTTCTTTAGTTTTAATTTGCCTAACTATCGATCTGACCCTGTAGACGCCATAATCCCACTCTGTCTCTCTCCCGCTTTTTTTTTTTTTTTTAAATGGTGGGCGTTTATGCAGTTGGCTAGAGTAATACTGATTGGGGAGAACGGAGGTGCGCTCATTCTATTGGTTAGTAAGGCTGCCACTCAAGGCTGGCAGTTATGCATATGCTCTGGAACAGAGTACTATCGCGTCCACATCGCAGGTTTTGCGATTAGCAAATCGCAATGTCTCACGCACAGCCCTATTAGTGGCACTGATCTCAAATGTTAGTCTGGAGCCTTGCACTGTTACATCAGGGTTCACTTTTATGTTCACATTTCACCATTTTTACTTTTATTTCAGAGTTGATTGAAGAAAAAAAGAATGAAGAATCAAGAGAAGTTGGGGAGAAAAATCATGTCAAAACTGGAGAAAAACCTTTGAGTTGCTCTCAAACCAAACTGAAAGATTTAAAGAAAAGAAGAGCCAATAAATCTTTCACCTGCACTCAGTGTGGAAACAGTTTCACTCTCAAATATGTTCTTGAGTGTCACATGAGAATTCATACTGGAGAGAAACCGTTCACTTGTGATCAATGTGGGAAGAGTTTCAGACAATCAGCACACCTTAAGAAACACATGAACATCCACACTAGAGAGAAGCTGCAAGCATGCGGTCAGTGTGGTAAAATGTTTTTATTGAAAGTTAATTCAAAGGAGAATTCATGTAAATTGTGTTGTCACAGTTTTTTGCATCAAAAACCTTTTAAGTGTTCACACTGTGACAAGAGATTCAGTCAGGCAATACATCTGAAAATACACAATAGGATCCACACTGGAGAGAAACCTTATAAGTGTTCACACTGTGACAAGAGGTTCATTAAGTCAGGAGACGTTAAAATTCACGAGAGGATCCACACTGGAGAGAGACCTTATAAGTGTTCACACTGTGACAAGAGATTCATTAAGTCAGGAAACGTTAAAATTCACGAGAGGATCCACACTGGAGAGAAACCTTATAAGTGTTCACACTGTGACAAGAGATTCAGTCAGTCAGTACTTCTGAAAACACATGAGAGGATCCACACAGGAGGGAAACCTTATAAGTGTTCACACTGTGACAAGAGATTCAATCATTCAACACATCTGAAAACACATGAGAGGATTCACACTGGAGAGAAACCTTATAAGTGTTCACACTGCAACAATAGATTCAGTAGGTCAGAAGACCTGAAAACACACGAGAGGACCCACACTGGAGAGAAACCTTATAAGTGTTCACATTGCAACAAGAGATTCAAAAAGTCAGGACACCTGAAAACACATGAGAGGATCCACACTGGAGAGAAACCTTATAAGTGTTCACACTGTGACAAGAGATTCAGTCAGCCAACAAATCTGAAAACACATGAGAGGATCCACACTGGAGAGAAACCTTATAAATGTTCTCACTGCAACAAGAGATTCAGTAGGTCAGAAGACCTGGAAATACACAATAGGATCCACACTGGAGAGAAACCTTATAAGTGTTCACACTGTGACAAGAGATTCAATAAGTCAGGAGACCTTAAAATACATGAGAGGATCCACACTGGAGAGAAACCTTATAAGTGTTCACACTGTGACAAGAGATTCAGTGATTCAACAAATCTGAAAACACACGAGAGGATCCACACTGGAGAGAAACCGTATCACTGCACTGCATGTGGGAAGCGTTTCAGTCATTCATCTGCTCTACACTGGCATACAAAAAGATATCACAGTAAAGTCCTGTACACACAGACACACATTTAGCTGTGTACTTAAATATTTTGTATCATATTGGCGTTTCGTCCAGATGGATCCGGCGTTTTGGAAGCCTGAAAACGCTATTTTTTGAAACCGGGTCCCAGACCTTTGCGTTTTGTGTGCACAGCCAATCCATTTTTTTGTGAAACGATGATGTCATCAGCCCACGTCTCGACCCCAGTCAGACACCGCTACATCACGTAACAGCAACAACATCAACATTGGTGGACTACATGATTGTGTTTGTGCTGCAGAAGCTACTGAGCCTATTTACTTTACTAGCTTTTCTAGTTGTTGTGTTGGGTTTGTATAGAGGTTTATGAACATGCTCCAAGGGCCTGTTCCATAAAACAAGTTTACCAAATAAGCCAAGCTTATTTCAGTTAGTCTGACTTATTTTGAACCAAATCAACTGACAATAAGTCAGACTAACTGAAATAAACCTGGCTTATTTGGTAAACTTGTTTTATGGAACAGGCCCCTAGTTGTCTTCTCCATTTATAGTTGTGTCTCTTTGGCAGAATTACAGCACCACATACTGGTCTGGCATGCATAGTACACAATTTTGAGTCGTTTTCAGTGGTTTTGTGTGTATGCAGATATTTCTTGGGACGACGCTGTGTTTACGGCAGAGCAAGAAACTAAAAAATTGGACCGGGATAGCTCTGGCTTTGTGTCGATGAGTCCTAAGTAGATCATCTTCAGATCCAGCACTTTCAGATCTGATGCTGCCTCCTCATCAAATGTGAAACAATAATGCATCAAGCAGTAATGTATCATCTGGATAAATCTGTTCTAACAGGCCTTTACAAGTGACATGACAAAGAAACATTAGCTAAAGTTTTCATAGTGAATGAAGTTCATCTTCATCTTCAAAACCAGCAGATTCAACTTTGAGATTCAGATCAACTCAGAGATAGAGTTCCTGCCTAAAGAACAATGTTAAAAAGTTTTATTGTATGCCATTTTGCTTCATGATATAAATGACATCATTGTGTTCTTATGAACTGTTCATTGTGTTTTCTTATGAGTTTCATATTATGTTCGATTGTCTTATAATGCATATGTGTCACTTGCAGTTTGCTTACTTGTAGATGCTTTTTACAAACTGTTCTTGTTCAGGACACTTTTTGGTTCACTTTTTTTTTAATATATCCACATCAATTTTGCCCATTGGGGGCCCCATGTGGGTTAGCCCATGCGGGGCCCATTGCAGTTTGCTCATTTGGGACCCTATGAGGATTTCCTGTGGGCTTGCCCACAAAAAACACCCGGGGGGCCCCTTGTGTTTTTTTTTTTTTGTTTTTTTTTTTTTATCTACATGCAAATGTTGCACTAAAATTAGATTTCTGTGACAATGACAGTAAAATGTAAACAAATTGTCCATAACGAAAAATTTTATATATTCAGCAACCAATCAAATACTTAACTAAAACAGCACACAGTCAACAAGAAAACCTGTTGGTTTGTAGTAGCTGTTTCCAGACAAAGTCAGATAGATTATATATTTTACCATTTTACACCCAAATAGACCTAAACAGAACACCCTATATATATATATATATATATATATATTTTATTGTGCATCTTTTTCTTCCACACTTTTTCCTTCCACTCAACTTTCTGTTAACATGCTTGGATACAGCACTCTGTGAACAGCCAGCTTCTTTGGCAATGAATGTTTGTGGCTTACCCTCCTTGTGAAGGGTGTCAATGATTGTCTTCTGGACAACTGTCAGATCAGTAGTCTTCCCCATGATTGTGTAGCCTAGTGAACCAAACTGAGAGACCATTTTGAAGGCTCAGGAAACCTTTGCAGGTGTTTTGAGTTGATTAGCTAATTGGCATGTCACCATATTCTAATTTGTTGAGATAGTGAATTGGTGTTTTTTTTGTTAAATGTGAGCCTAAATCACAATTAAAAGAACCAAAGACTTAAACTACTTCAGTCTGTGTGCATGGAATTTATTTAATACATGAGTTTCACAATTTGAGTTGAATTACTGAAATAAATGAACTTTTCCACGACATTCTAATTTATTGAGATGCACCTGTATATATATATATATATATGTATATATATATATATATATATATATATATAATCATATATATATATATATATATATAAAATTGACAAACAACACACAACACAAATTCATTATACAGTGCCTTGCGAAAGTATTCAAACCCTTTCATTTTTCACGTTTTGTTATGTTGCAGCCTTATGTTAAACTGTTTTAAATTACTCTTTCCTCATCAATCTGCACTCCATACACCATAATGGCAAAGCAAAAACAGAACTGTCACAACTTTGTACATTTATAAAAAAAAAAAAAACAGAAATAAGTACATTGCCAAAACCTTAACTCAGTACTTAGCTGAAGCACCTTTATAGCCTCAAGTATTTTTGGGTATGCAAC
>JALXFT010003331.1:0-40001 GCA_023376895.1 Aspiorhynchus laticeps | reverse complement strand
TCCATATTACAATATGTTCTTCCCTAAACTTAGATGAGTTGATATGTACCTCTCCCGTCTCAGTCCGTGCACTTAATCCCTCTAGCGCGCGGCACCACTATGCTAGCGTTTAGCTTAGCACCATTAATTTCTTAGGATCCAAACTGGGATAAATTTAGAAGCCACCAAACACTTCCATGTTTTCCCTATTTAAAGACGTTTACATGAGTAGTTACACGAGTAAGTATGGTGACACAAAATAAAACGTGGCGATTTTCTAAGCGGATAAAAATGATAACTATAATGTGTGGCGGAAGAGCACTTTGCAGCACTTCGACCTCGGCGCAGTAATATCATCACTCCTGAAAACGCCCCCTCTCCCTCTCCCTGATAGTGATAGTGCAGGCCACGTTGGTTGTATTGACGGAAGAGGGAGAGGGAGAGTTAAAGTAAAAACGGAGCTTTCGGCATCTGACGCCGCTTATTCTCTCAGAGACGACGAGAGACGAATCTACTTCAACATATGCTGATAACTGTATAGCCTATAGATGTTTTTCATTTATTTTCTTAATATTTCTCTTGTGGCCCGTACATACTGAAAAAAAATTAGAAGAAACATATTTTGTGTTAAACAGGTTGTTTTTGAAAGTCGGTGCTTGAAATAAAAGCTTTTGATTTCATTGATGACTGCAGAGTTAATATTTTAATTATAGGACTATAATTCATTGTAGGTAGCCTATAGCCTAATAGAACTGTTTTAAAAGACCTTTTTAAAAACATTTTAATTGAGGAGCTAATAAATATAGGCTAATAATCTTATCCTCGCAGCGCTTCAGTTATGCGTTAATTATCATGGGGCAAAAAAAAAAAAAAAAATTATCATGGGGCAAATTAATTGTACTTTTAATTTAATAATAAAAGTAACTTCATAATAACGTATTGACCCGAATATAAGTCTACCCTGATTATAAGACGACCCCCCTTTTTCCAGATGTACCTTTTGGAAAAAGGCTTTTTGAAAACCAAATCTTGTTTTTGTTTTTTTCTCTCTGTAAAACACATTTTTTTTCTTAAATTATTTTCATATTGCATATTTTTCCTATTTTAATTTTTGTTTTGAAAGCATGGTAAAGTACTTTCGGTGTGTATGGTCGGTGATTCGCCTCGCTTTTTCGCATCGCGCTCAGTATGAAACGGCCTTTAAAGGGACAGAATATGCTGCTGCTTGTCATTAAAGGGAAAGTTCACCCTAAAATGTAATTTCTGTCATCATTTACTCACTAATGTTCCAAACCTGTTTTAATATCTTTCTTGAATAGAATGTGGGTAACCAAACAGCAGTTGGTCCACATTTGATAGTAGGAATAGGAAATTACCCAAACAGTAGCTGGTCCACATTTGATAGTAAGAATAGGAAATTACCCAAATAGTAGCTGGTCCACACTTGTTAGTAGGAAAAAAATACTATGGAAGTCACATGGGGACCAGCAACTGTTTGGTTTTTCACTGACCACTCATAAACTTTGTTTATTCAAAAACACAAACGTGTAGGCTACATTCATGCTGCTCACATATTATTGTAGCACAGTTTGCGCTGAATACAGTATAATCAGCCTTTAGACATTAATATGTTTTTTGTTTTTTTTAGATACTGAAGAAACACAGGGCATGTAAAAAACTTCTCCAGAGCCCCACAAGCTTTGAAAGCCTAATGTACCACAAACAGCCATTAAATATGAATGAAGAATAAACACCAACCTCCTTGTTCCTCATGTTTTATTCTCCAGGTTTCTGGTTCCTCGTGTTTTATTCTCCAGGTTTCTGGTTCCTCGTGTTTTATTCTCCAGGTTTCTGGTTCCTCTTGTTTTATTCTCCAGGTTTCTGGTTCCTCGTGTTTTATTCTCCGGGTTTCTGGTTCCTCGTGTTTTATTCTCCAGGTTTCTGGTTCCTCGTGTTTTATTCTGCAGGGTTCTTGTTCCTCGTGTTTTATTCTCCAGGTTTCTGGTTCCTCGTGTTTTATTCTCCAGGTTTCTGGTTCCTCGTGTTTTATTCTCCAGGTTTCTGGTTCCTCGTGCTTTATTCTCCATGTTTCTGGTTCACTGGTGTTCTCCTCTCTCTCTTCTTTAACAAACACCATCTTCAGAGCAGCAGATCTAAGTTCAGATGATACTCCTGCAGATATTTCTGCTTGCTTCAAAACTTAGTCACGATTGTGAGGATGCGAATATTACAGGTATTTACTAACCTCAAGCATTTTTCTGCTTACAGACACTAAATTTCCAACCGTTTTTATTAAACCTGCATCACAACAAAACAACACAGAGCGCGGTGAAACTAATCTTCTTCCTCTGAGGTTTAATGGTGTTTGGCAAACAAACGTATGTGTTTTAGCGCCACCCGCTGGACTGGAGTGAAGCGGAGAGAGGAGGGAAATAATACGGGGAAAATTACTTAACTAAAGGCAGATCTACGGCCCAGGCAGTTTTACGCCCCTGTTGTTCCTGATGCGTCCAGTAGGGGAAGGCTGCACAGTATATGAGCCATCAGAACTGAATCAAACCAAAATCAAATCTAGAAGCAAGACGAAAAAGACGTTTGTTTGCCAACCGCCATAAAAAACACAAGAAGAAGAAGAAGAAGACGAAAAAGAGGTATGTTAAATACTCGTTAAAGTTATTGTTGTTCTATACTTATAAGCGATTAGCCAAAGTTTCAATATGTCAAGAGACATCTTTATTTATATGCAAAGACAATATTGACGGTCAGGTTGATGGTTTGTCTGGCTCAATTTAGCTAACCACGTGTAAGCTTAGCTGCCTCATATTTTATGTAGGCCTACTCGCTCTGTCTCACTTATTTAATTGTCTTTTTGTTTTCTGTCTCTAGTTTGCGTGAGATGGCCTTCTCTGGTAAGATATTCTTCTAACCGTTTATTCTTTTCACACTCCACATGGATTTTGCAGCAACATTAGAGTACATGTTGGATATGAACATACATAAGACAGATTTATAATAGGCATGCATGTATGTATGTATGTAAATCACAAAAGTAAGGAGAATTTAACTGCACACTCAAGTATTTTTATTAAGCAAATAACTAAAAGACTATTTCTTAAGTTTATATTAAGAAAACAAATTATTCACTATCAATAATTGAGCACCAACAATCACAAACATGATAAATCCCACATTAAAAACTTTGGTCCCATATGGTTTGAATGTAAAAATTTGATTTGAGTTGTTTCTTTTATAAATGAGATTATCTAATATCTAATTAAAGTTTATTAGAACTTAATGTGGTTTTATCATGTTTGTGATTGTTGGTGCTCAATTATGGTGTATCTTGTTTTATTAATATAAAGTTAAGAGTATTTTAATTGTTTGCTGGCTAATTATTATATGTTAATTGTGATGTTCTTGATATCACCTGTGATTAATTGTTGATTCTATTTGTGGTGCTCTCCATTTTATAGTAAGCTGTATCTTGACAAAGGCTGCTTGCCTGCCGAAATGTTGGAAATAATAAAAATACTTAAGTGAGTGAGCAGTTATACTCTTTCTTCATGTTCTCTTTAACTTGCACCTCACAAAGGTGTGTGGAAATGTAAATCTCTCAACTTGTATAAACTATAAACACCCATCTACTCTTTCTCTTTCCATCTAATGTAAATTGTTTTTATCTCTTTAGGTGTAGAAATTCCATCAATACAGAGAGGTGGTGAATTACCAACACTTAACAAATGCACCTCCTGCTGTTCCCTGTACCACTGTCCTTTCTGTTCTACTACCTTTTACAAACCCTCAAAGAAAAGTAAAGTACAGACTCATCTTCAGCTTCACTTTTCAAGGGCTGTCGTCCATGAAGGTAACATCATTTGTGAATGACTTTTTTTATTTTTTCTAAAAATATTATGGAATGTTGATGTTAAATGCATGATTGATGTGTTTTGGTATTTCTGAAACAAAACACTGTCAACATTGTCAGGGCATGTTGCATATGAGTTTTACAAATAGTTTACAAATACAATGTGATGGGTATAGTTACCTTTATTCTAAAACAGTGGTTCCCAAACCTGACCTGGAGGACCCCTAGCCCTTCACATTTTGTATGTCTCCCTTATCTAACACAACTGATTCAACTCATCAGCTCATAGAGACTGCAAGACATTAATTGGGTGTGTCTGATAAGGGAGACATACTGGCCCTGCATTCGGAAGGGCTCATCCCTATGCCCTAATTCCTAATAAAGGGTTTACCCTCTGGAGTGAGTGCTTCGAAGGGTGTAGGGGACCAAACAATTGTTTCTTGAAGTGCCCTTCTGCGTTATTATACGGAGGCGCCATCATCATGCAAAGAATCAGCGCAAAGGATCATGGGGGCCCAAAGTGTCCATCAGTTGCACCCTTCGAAATCCTTCATTCCGAAGGGCCCTTTGGAGTGGCTAATTTTGAGCACCTCGGTTCGGAATGACACTTCAATATGGCGGCCATGATTGTTTTCACTCTGAAGTGATCAACCACCATTCCTGATGTGCCACCCTTGACCGCCACTACATCAACAACCATTCCTGATGTGCCACCCTTGACCACCATTACATCAACCACCATTCCTGATGTGCCACCCTTGACCGCCACTACATCAACAACCATTCCTGATGTGCCACCCTTGACCGCCACTACATCAACAACCATTCCTGATGTGCCACCCTTGACCGCCACTACATCAACAACCATTCTTGATGTGCCACACTTAACCGCCACTACATCAACAACCATTCCTGATGTGCCACCCTTGACCACCAGTAGGTCCTCCGTGCAGCTACGGAACAGTGCAGCTATTAAGATAAAATACCCTCATTGCCACATTACCAAACATCTGGAGAGGAAACACACAAAATATAGGGACGACATTACAGCAAGCCATCACCTTTATTCTGACTGCATAGACCGAGCTAATGGTGTCTATGCTGTCCAGAAACATTTTCTTTCTTCAAGTGTTCCAGTCCATGTTGTTTACAAAGTCTGAGGAGCAGAGCAGAACGTCAGGTGTGAGTTTCCATCCTGTTAAGTGGACATTGACTTAGCCAGGAGGAGTGGACTAAGCCACTACAGATGCTATCACCTCCGGTCACTAGACTATTGTGGATGTTTTGCTGATGCTCCTACTCAGTCAGAAAGTACCCTGACAGACATGGTTGGGTTAAAATGGTTTGGCAAGGAAAGAAAGACAGACTGCCTACAAAGACAAAGCCTGGCCACCCAAGACAGCAAGCCCTTGTCTGTAGCAACAAAGGCTACAACGCCATCTTTTAAGAGGTGCGTTTCAGTCTATGAGCCACATGCTTCGTATTATGCCCAACTTGGAAGAATAATGGTCACATATGATGTAAAGCAGAACACCTGGCATTGTCCTTGTGCCAGATCAAGAAGATCCTGCCTCCATAAATACATAGCAAAATGGCACCTTTTCCAGACTGAGCATCAGCTATTCCGGACAGTCCAAAGCACAGAACAGACCAGTCCAGTTCATGAAACTGTAGATGACGTAGGCCTACTGTACCCCCCGACAAAAGAGCTTGAATCTATGATTCAGTACATCATGAACAACAAGGTCATCCCTGCAGCTCTTCCTGAGCACCTGCGTCTGCCTTCATTTTCAAGCACATACCCAACCAGCCTCATTCCTGATGAGATGTTCTGCCAGAGATGCGCTGGAAATGTACCCTTATCAGACCCTCTTCTCATCACATCAAAGGCCAAAATTCTTACAAATACAAGAGTGATCCATGGCAAGTATTTATGGTTCTAACTGGGATCTATAAAATGCATACAAATGACACCAGATCTGCAAATGAATGAATGAATGAATGAATGCAGCATTTATATAGCGCTTTATTGTGTATGGTTGTACACCCAAAGCGCTTTACAATCATGTGGGGGGGGGGGGTCTCTCCTCATCCACCACCAGTGTGCAGCATCCACTTGGATGATGCGACGGCAGCCACAGGACAACGGCGCCAGTGCGCTCACCACACACCAGCTACAGGTGGAGAGGAGAGAGAGATAGAGCCAATCAAGTGGATGGGGATTACTAGGAGGCCATGATTGACAAGGGCCAGTGGAGGGAAGTTTGGCCAGGACACCGGGGTTACACCCCTACTCTTTTACGAGAAGTGCCATGGGATTTTTAATGACCACAGAGAGTCAGGACCTCGGTTTAACGTCTCATCCGAAAGACGGTGCTCTTTTGACAGTATAGTGTCCCCTGTCACTATACTGGGGCGTTAGGACCCACACAGACTGCAGGGTGAGCACCCCCTGCTGGCCTCACTAACACCTCTACCAACAGCAACCTAGATTTCCCAGGAGGTCTCCCATCCAGGTACTGACCAGGCTCAACCCTGCTTAGCTTCAGTGGGCAACCAGTCTTGGGCTGCAGGGTGAAATGGATTGTAGTACAGCTTAAATTTGTAACATTGTGTTTTTCAGATGTTGCCACCTACTCAAAATGTTGCCACCAATGTGGAATCCATTACAGGTATCAAGAGTGGAAAGATGGCCTGCACAATTTTAACAACAGTGTCATTCTTGACCTCCCTCTATGCCTACATATTCGAAACATGCTACAGGTCAGGTTATCTTATTAAAAACTTTACCATTACCTCTAGTGAAAATACAATAGTGCTTTGCAGGATTTTAAGAAGTGAATAGCAATTATTATTTGTTATCTTTAATCATAGGCCCACACCGCTGTTGGGAGAGTGGTTCAGTGTCTGGAGCTCACCATAGGGGAACAGTTTCCTCCAGCCAAAACAGTGATCCATGCCTATCTTCATTTTGAGGCACTCCATTTGTCATCATGGATCTCCACAGAAAAGGAGCATTCAGCATGTCATGTAAGTATGTTGACATGGACCATATTGATATTCTGTGCTTTGGGCAAATACTTTCTGGGTGATTTGACACTACTTGTGCATATTTAGTCACAGAGGGCATATATCTACTGTTTTCTATTATATAGGTCATCTTATTAATATTTTGACTTTCTGTATGTTGTTAGTGAGTGACATCAAACCACCACCAAAGGATTTTAATGGGAATGTGAATATGTAAGACTTTTGGAAGAAACTGTCACTGCAAATGATTGGTCATGGCTTTGTAAAAAGTAGGCTAATTATCTTGTTTTTGTCTCTTCTTGACATTTGGTATGATGCCATTAACTTATTTTTTTTTTTTTTTGCTTTTACTGTTATTTAAGAACATAGTGACAATCCCTTCACTGTCCACCCCAGTTACCACCTGTGGGCGCCGTGGATTGGAAGATATACAAGCAAGTCCAATCAGTGCCTCAACACAGGGTTCCAGAAAATCCACCAACCCAAAGAAGCTGAGCATTGCGAAATAACTGTCTCTGAAGATAGGCTTAAAAATGAGCTTTATAACAAAAAGGTAAAATTGATTTCATTTCTTATTTTTGCAACTAGCATCAAGTGTATTTTGGGCTCAGTAGGACGTGATTTTATTTATTTTTTGTTGCAAGTATATTTTGATTTGTTTTTTAGGTATCAGTTGTGGGGTTATTGATGGTAACCATAGGCTGCCACTAGAGGGAGTGAGAGCCACACGGACGTGCCAGTGAGTTGTATCCATGTAATGTTGTGGCAGAGTTTCCAGTAAAAGCACGTAAATACAGTTCGAATCCAGAGTCTTCATTTACAAGACACGACATGGTGTCAGAAGTGCTGTAGTTTAACGTGTTAGCAGCTTTAGTTAGCTCGTAAAAGCCCGGATACGCTGGGAAGAAAAGCTTGAGCTGAAATGGACGGTGGAGATAATGCGGTCGCTGCACTGAGAGCAGCAGGACCGAGTGCTACATTCAGCATACGGCCGCCCGAGCCTTTCGACTTTTCTAAACCACAGGAATGGGCGATATGGATCCGAAGGTACGAACGATTTCAATTGGCGAGCAACTTACATGAAAACTCGGACGAAAACCAGGTGAATACTTTCATTTACTGCATGGGTGATGAGGCCGATGATATTCTCCGGGGATTACCGTTGGCAGACGCGGACAAAACAAAGTATAGTGCAGTAAAAGCAGACTTTGACACACACTTTGTGGGAAAGAGAAATGTGATTTATGAATGTGCTTGGTTCAATATGCGCAAGTAGGAGGAAAATGAGACTGTAGATTCATTTGTGACAGCTTTGTATGCTTTGGCGGAACATTGCAATTATTCAGCATTACATGACAAGCTGATTAGGGACAGACTCGTTGTGGGGTTGGCGGACAGACGACTTTCTGAACGTATGCAGCTGGATTATGAGCTGACGCTGAATAAAGCAATTGCAATGGCAAGACAACGCGAGGAGGTGAAACGACAGCAAGCAGCACTTAGAAGCGTATCAGACACTGTGGCTGCTGACGCTAGCTCTGTCGATAGCGTGTTCAAAGGAAAGCGTGATGGAGGTAGACCCCAGAAAGGGAACAACCCTAAACTAAAGCCTCAAGCATCACTTTCCAGCAAATTGAATAGCATCCATTGCCATAAATGTGGTAGCTCCTCGGCTCATGCAAAGCGAGATTGTCCAGCAAATGATGTCAAATGTCACTCCTGCGGGAGGAAATGCCATTATAAGCGAGTGTGTGCATCATCAAAAGCTGTGCGTGAAGTGTGTGAGGGTGACCCCATATTCCTGGGCAGCATCGCAGGTCCTGGCGAACCATGGATTGTAGACATAGACATTGGTCACAAACGAGTGTCATTTAAGGTCACTGTCATTCCAGCAGAAATGTTCAAAGAGATTATTAAAGAAAAATTACCTGCCCCCGAGGATGTGACGAGGCCGTTGCTTGGGCCAGGGCAAGTTCCTTTGGATGTAGTTGGAGTTACCAGGCTTCTGCTAAAGAGAGGTGGAAGACAGTCAGAGGACGAATTGTACGTAATCAGAAATCTGCATACTGCACTTCTGGGAAGACCGGCCATCTCAAAGCTTGGGCTTGTGGCACGATTGGATAGCATCGACATCGAAACACTCAAGATGAGCTACCCAAAATTGTGCAGTGGTTTGGGAGAAGTACGACAGCCATATGTGATCAGTCTGAAACCAGGAGCCACTCCATTCTCACTTAAAACCCTGAGATGGATCCCGCTACCTCTAATTGGGAAAGTTAAAGAGGAGCTGCATCGTATGGAGACATTGGGAGTAATTAGTAGAGTGGAGGAACCAACAGACTGGTGTGCTGGGATGGTTGTGGTCCCGAAGAAGTTGGGTGCTGTTCAAATATGTGTAGACCTCTCCAAGTTGAATGAGTCCGTTCGTCGAGAGAAATTCAGTAGAACAGACACTTGGAATGTTGGCTGGGGCCCACATTTTCAGTAAGCTAGATGCCAATATGGGAGTCTGCACGGTACACAACGTTCATAACCCTGTTTGGTCGCTATTTCTTCAGACGTCTTCCCTTTGGAATAACTTCTGCACCCGAACATTTCCAGAATAGAATGGCTACAGAAGTCACAGATGGGCTGGAAGGCACAGTGTGCCATATCGATGATGTTCTGGTGTAGGGAAGAACGGTGGAGGAGCATGACTCGAGACTGCATGCGGTGCTGGAGAAAATGCAAAAGGCTGGATAAGCCTGCCTTTTGCATTTTCTCCAGCACCGCATGCAGTCTCGAGTCATGCTCCTCCAATTACTCTCAATGTTGAGAAGTGCGAGCTGACGAAGCGGAAAGTGCATTTCTTAGGACACATCATTTCTGCCGAAGGAATTAGTCCTGACCCATTGAAGACTGCAGCTATCAGAAACATGATTGAGCCCTCCAATGTGAGTGAATTGAGGAGTTTCCTGATAATGGTAAATCAGCTAGGGAGGTTCATTCCCCAACTGGCAGACAAAGATAAAGCTCTTCACGACCTGCTGTCAAAAAAGAACTGTTGGATCTGGGGCACAGAACAGGCCAAAGCTTTTCAAACTCTGAAAGATGCTCTGTAATCTCCACCTGATCTAGCGATTTATGACACGAACAGAGATTGCAAAGTGTCAGCGGATGCTTCGTCCTATGGTCTAGGGGCCGTCCTTATGCAGAGATGGCAGGAAGGATGGAAACCAATAGCTTATGCATCGAGATCTCTCACTCAGACTGAGCAAAGGTATGCACATGTGGAAAAAGAGGCATTGGGTCTCACATAGGCGTGCGAAAGATTCAGAGACTTTCTCATTGGGAAGCACTTTGAAATGGAGACCGATCACAAGCCATTACTGAGTCCCTTAGGAGCACAAGCTCTGGATGCTCTTCCCCCTCGTATCCAGAGGTTTAAAATGCGATTGATGCAGTACTCCTACTCCATCGTACATGTGCCAGGAAAGAGCTTGTGGGTAGCGGACACTGTCACGCGCTCCTGTAAAACAGAGCGAGTCACAAGAAGACAGAGAACTCTGGGAGGACACGAACATGTATGTAGACTCACTCTTGGAAAATTTACCAGCAAGTACAACATATCTGGGACAGCTGAGAGAGGAATTAAAGAGTGATAACATCTGTTCCAGTGTGATGAAACTGTGTGTTGAAGGGTGGACAGCGCGCAGCAAGAGTGACCCAATACTGAAACGATATTGGGCAGAACGTGCTGTCTTAACTGTGCAAGATGGACTGTTGCTTAGAGGCATGAGACTGGTTATTCCAGCCGCCATGAGAAGCAGTGTTCTAAACATATTGCACGAGGGACACTTGGGACTTGTGAAATGCAGAGAGCGGGCAAGACAGTCAGTGTGGTGGCCAGGGTTAAGTTATCAGCTGAAGGAAATAGTCCTCAACTGCAGGACATGCAAGCAGTGTTAGAAAATGTTAGAAAAACAGCAGCAATGCATAATTCTGTAAAAAAAAATCCTTTTAAAAACTCGCACTGACGAGGGAGTCCGTCCATCAGCCCGCAAGTAATGTTAAGACTTTCAGTTCCACGCGCGAACCGGTTCATTAGTAGGTCTTTTGAAGCTGGGAAACACTACTATCAGGCCGATTATGAATGTCATTTGCGCTTAGTCGGTGTTTTCAGTCAGTCTTCTAAATCGTTTGGTATGCTATGCAGTGTCTAAAGAATTTAAGACGAGCTGTTGCCAGTCGTCCTCACAAAGATTAGCCTATTTTCTTTTTTTTATATATATAAATTTTGTGACTGATGCCACGATTAACTGCACCTGTTTCCTTATTTGTAGGCCTATTCATTTAAATAACGAATTAATAAATAAAAAAAATACATTTCTGAATAATATTATATATACATTTTAGCTATATCTAATTTGGCATTTTCAATTAACATAGGCCTGTTACATTCTTCTTATTAGCCTATTATTATTATTAAGTTACTTTTATTATTAAATTAATATTACAATTAATTTCCCCCGCAATAATTTCATAGGGCATCACCGCATAACTGACGCGCTGCGAGGATAAAGATTAGGCTAGCTTACTCCTCATTGAAAATGTTTTTAAAAAGGTCTTTCAAAACAGGTTTATTATACAATGAATTATAGGCCTATAAATAAAATTATTAACACTGCAATCATCAATGAAAAAGCTTTATTTCAAGCACCGACTTTTAAACAACAACAACAACAACCTGTTTAACACGAAATACGTTTCTTCTCTCTTTATATATTTATTTCCACTAACCTATGTTCGGGCCACAAGAGAAATATTATGGGAGTAAATTAAAACATTTAGCTATATAGGCTACCATTATCAGCATATGAAGTAGATTCGTCTCTCGTCGTCTCTGAAAGAATATGCCCAGTTAATGCAGCGTCAGGTGCTAAAAGCACCATCAGTTTTTACTTTAACTTTCTAGTGAATCGACTGAGATTAAGGGTGAATCCCATTTCTCTGTCTTACCCCTTCCCCTTCCCCTACCCCTTCGTCTTACCCCTAGCCCTTGTCCCTCGAAACCGAGTGGTAAGCGCTAGGGGTGAAAACATACCCCTATGAAATGAGACACCACTTGGTTACGGTTACGTCATCGTACATCGTCGCTAGGTGGCTGCTACGTCACCTGAGGCGACAAGTGTTGATCACAAACTTCCAAGATGCCGTCTGCAAGTGTGTGTGTGTGTGTGTGTGTGTGTGTCGATCGCGTGGGTTTTATTAGTGATGTTTTTGCGATTGTTGTGCAATTCAGCGATGTAAAGCGTAGCAAACTAGCGATTTTTTAAAACGTTTCAATTAAGAACATGGTTGCAAATATATATGTACAGGACTGTGTAGAGCACAAAACAAGACTGTCGTAATTTTTAAATCAATTATTTAAGCCGAAAATGGGACTCTCTGGATGATCTGGCCGACATTGTTGCCGGTTGCGCAGTGTGTTCTGGGTACCCCTTGGTTTCAAGTAAGCTCGCGAAAATGCTTGGTTTTAAGGGGTATCTACCCCTTCCCCTTAGCCCTACCCCTCGATCAAAATGAGAATTGGGATAGCCCTTACTCTCACGTGAAAGCGCAAAACTAAGGGGAAGGGGTAAGGGGAAGGGGTAAGACAGAGAAATGGGATTCACCCTAAGAGGATCACGCATAACTCTTGCGCAAAGTTTGCACGTTGCTTGTGTGATATCCACTGGCTCGCCTTCCTGGTTTAAAACAAATATTTAAAATATTGTGACGTATAACCAGCCCCTCAACACACCCACCGTTGAGTTCACGGTTGGGGACCGCCGATTTGCACACTGGACTATTTCAGTTAGTTAGCCTAGTGCCCGCTCACTTTTGCCCAGGCCCGCCCAAAAATGTAATTCTGGTTACGCCACTGGTCCTTCGCCTTACACAAACAATGTACATATAAATACATTTAGACGACTTAAATTAGTGATTGCTATCAAGATGTACCCTGCCTTTAAACAACAAACTCCTAATAATTAACTAGTTACAGAGCAGCTTCTGCATATCTATCATGTTATGGTGCTTGGTGTATACTGCTGATCTATATAATGACCGGATCGCTCATTGCGCTCTAAACTGTCATCAAGTGATGAAGTGTTCGATCGGCCATCTTACTATTCCCTACCAGCTGTGAGAGCATCACTGACAGACAGCCAAAACACTGACCGAAAATCACCCAATTTGAAGCGTATCAGTCACACAGGACGTTTTTAGGATATGTGTGTGTAAATTAGCGGTGTGTCTTTTTACACTAAGTGCAAATAGCCTGCCTTGTTGGCAGAGGCTATTTACACTAACTCTGCCCACCAACATGTGATTGGGCTAGTCAACATTACAAAAAACTAGGGGTGTCAAATTTAACGCGTTAACACATGTGATTAATCTAAAAATTTTAACGCGTTAATATTTTTTTAACGCAAATTTATTGTTTGACCCCAACTTCTTCCCGTCATTGCAGTGCGGAAGGTTATCTATCAGTGTGTGATGAGCGTAGAGTGAACCAGTGTTGCCAGGGTAGCGGCTGTGGCTCAAGTGTTCGTGGGCTATTTTGAAAATACAGTCGTGGGAAAAATTACAGAGCCATGGGTTGCGGTTTTTTGGGCTAACGTACTTTTATAATCTACTACGGCCGCCCAAAGTGTATATAGACAAATAAAAACTAAAATAGATCATTTTACTAATGTGTATCATACTTGGAATGTACAACGTTACCTGGCAACTTCAGAACGGAGAGGCGCTTGTAACATCATCACAAACAACGTGAGTTTCAGCCAGAGCATACAACACAGCAGAAATAAACATGACAACAGCCACTATACATTATATAAAATGATAAACACACGATTACGATAGGATATGGTTTCTATGTGATTTTCTTGAGATGAATATGTAACTTACATCTGAAATGCTCATTTTTGCAGTGATATAAAAGGCTATAAAAAGCATATTTTAACAACAGTAAACGACCAAATTCCACATGTGATCGCAAAAGGAGGTTATTACAAACACTCGATGCTGGTTTGAAGTGAGTTCTGAGTAAAAGTGTACTATTAATCTCATAAACTGTCTTATGGAGCATGATGCTAATGTTAGCTCTTATGCACCTGCAGAACAGATCCAATTCTTCTTCATAATGCATTTTGTCATAATACTTCACGTAAGGTTGCAAGAAAATATTTTGTTGTATTTATTTAGAAATACTTTTGATAATAGTTGGGTAAATGTATACTGGGATTGAAGTGATGTGGCTTGGTAAACATTTTATTGCCAGTATAAAGACTGATAATGGCTGAATAATGATAAAAGAATAATAAGGATTATGTCTCATACCTGGCGGAAGTGTGAAAGGTTGTTTCCTTAAACTAGTTTGTCATGCATTTCTTTATTTCAACACATTTACAGATAAATCATAGTATTTTAAATTTGTGATTAATCATGATTAATCACAGTCCATAACTGTGATTAACGCTATTAATTTTTTTAATCGATTGACAGCACTACAAAAAACGGTCATCAGTCGTTAGCTGCAGTGGCGATGATGGTAAAACATGTGTCAGTCCTTTTGATGCGAACAACCCAGGTTTAAATCTGCCTTTTGGCAAACTTTTTTTCTCCCTTTTCACATCACATCACAAAAGCATTTATTTTCAATAAAAATTAAGGAAATAATCAAAAAGTTGAAAATAAAGTATCGGATAGGGTTAGGGTAGGTGTAGGGAGGGCTTTATTGTCCCAATAAGGTGGCATCCATTTAATAATTAAAATTAAAATTTACACTCAATAACTTATTGCATTCTGTTTTATAATGTTACAATACTGAGGTGCAGATAATTGCCACTATTTACAATAAGTAGTATAAATAGCAGAAAATCCTACTATTTTAACAGTGTAAAATAAAATCTGTAGCTATTTGCACTTAGTGTAAATAGCCTCTATCACTATCTACACTTAGTGCAAATTGCTGCTGCCATAAATTAATGTTTACTTCAGATGTTATCTGCAATGTTTATGGTCTTTTTGGGCAGGATAACCCATATATTGAAATCGTTTAGGTTGGTGTGTCTGCTGCACACTGAAGACAGGTATCTGATCAAACACAAAATATATTTCTTTATGTGCGTAGTTAGGCAGGAAATATTAAACATGAAAATATATCTGGTATTGGTATCAGAAATTGATTTGAATATACAATAAATATTACAATAGAAGCCTATGTTACTCTTGTCCAACAGATGTTCATCGTGTTCATCTGATGTTCGCTACTGTTAAGAATATGATACTTATTTTTTAATAGGCAGGGGAAATTCACAACATTAAACAAATAACCTTTTACATGCAGCACATTTGTGTTGTAAGAATGTACAGGAATACTTCAGATATAAAAACAATGGGTCTCATTCATGAAACATTCGTAAATAGTTCTGGGGAAAATAAAGTGAAAGTGACGTGACATACAGCCAAATATGGTGACCCATACTCAGAATTTGTGCTCTGCATTTAACCCATCCAAAGGGCCTTCCCGCATGTACTATCAAGCCTCTGCAACTGATCCAGAATGCAGCAGCCAGAGTGGTCTTTAATGAGCCGAAAAAAAGCTCACGTTACCCCTCTCTTCATCAGGTTACACTGGCTACCAATAGCCGCTCGCATCAAATTCAAGGTACTGATGTTTGCCTACAAGACCACAACTGGCACTGCACCAATATACCTAAACTTGCTAGTTCAAACTTATGCGCCCTCCAGAAGCTTGCGTTCTGGTGAACGACGTCTTGTGGTGCCATCCCAAAGAGGTACCAAATCACTCTCACGGACCTTTTCCTGGACTGTGCCCAGCTGGTGGAATGACCTCCCGATCTCAAAGAGACGAGTCTTTAGCCATTTTCAAAAAACATCTAAAGACACATCTTTTTCGCCAGCACCTGACTAACTAATACTAACACTTACCTATTCTATTTAATAATAATAAAAAAAAAATCAAAAAAAATCCTAGCTACGTGTACTGTGCTAGACTAACTGAGACTTGTCATGGCACTTGTATACTGTTGCTCTCTCGATGGTCTGATTGCTTCTATTGTTCTCCTCATTTGTACGTCGCTTTGGATAAAAGCGTCTGCTAAATGATTTTTATGTCAGAACAGCTTTACGAACGATTTACACAAAAATTTGTTCTGCTCGTGTTTCATCAATGAGGCCCAATGACTCATAAGGTGAGGTTTTCTCATTAAAATGGTATGATTTACTCTTAATTCAATAGAATATGTGAGAGCACTAGGGAATAGCAATATGGCGATGCAGTGGCTTCACTTCTGTGACATCATGAGTAATCTAGTTCTCTATTATAGATCAGTGGTGTAAACGTATTATAATGTTTTTCATTCATGTGGACTTAACACACACACACAGTGTGTTTTCATAATCCTCGAAAGCCAAACTCAATCGAAAATAAAATTAGATTAATTGCACATCCCTAAAGTACCAAAGATCTTGTTTCTGGATTGCAAAATAATGGAAAAAAAACATCATTGACGAATGTCTTGATATTATCGCATGTAGAAACAGTTGTCAAGATACAGTTAGCTTGACAATATTTATGTAGAAGCAATAAACTGTAAGTGTATATCCTTATTGGGGAAGTCGTGGCCTAATGGTTAGAGTCGGACTCGTAACCCAAAGGTTGCGAGTTCAAGTCTTGGGCTGGCAGGAATTGTAGGTGGGGGGAGTGAATAACCAGCGCTCGCTCCACCCTCAATACCACGACTGAGGTGCCCTTGAGCAAGACACCGAACCCCCAACTGCTCCCCGGGCACTGCAGCAAAAATGGCTGCCCACTGTTCCAGGTGTGTGTTCACGGTGTGTGTGTGTGTGTGTGTGCGTGTGCGCACTTTGGATGGGTTAAATGCAGAGCACAAATTCTGAGTATGGGTCACCATATTTGGCTGTATGTCACGTCACTTTCACTTTATTTTCCCCAGAACCAAAAGCAGAACAGTTAACATTAGAGTTTATCAATACAACAGTCTTTCGTAATTTAGCCCAGGGCTCGTTTAATACCAGTTTCAACTATTCATCCTTATTTACAAGAGAAGCACAGAAGAAAAAGTTGCAGAGCTACATGGCAGTATATCTTGCATCTGCATTTCCTAAATACATCTTAAATGGAATAATAACTCAGTCATTTTAAAAACAACAATGAAGAACAAATTAAATCTCAGTCTCTCTTAAAAGTGTTGAACAAGAACAGTGTCCTGAACAAGAACAGTTTGTAAAAAGAGTCTACTTTCCTTCATGAAAGAGTAAGCAAACTACAAGTGATACATATGCATTATAAAACAATTGAACATAATATGAAACTCATAAGAAAACACAATGATATAATTTATATCATGAAGCAAAATGGCATACAAGGATAATACTTTTTTTTATCAACTTTTTTTATTTTCACACACACAACACAATATCCATTCAAAACAAACAAAACAACAGACGTATACTCCCTATTAAAAAAGTCCAATCAAAAGGGAGAGATAAAGAAACAAAACAAGTCATTCCTTTATATAATCACGTATATTAGAGAAAAAACACTGCCAAGCATCAATAGTAGAAGGCTTGGCCCCATTAATTTGCGCTGTTATACATTCACAAGTCACTATTTGCAGGAGGCTATGGATCCAATATGTTTTCCCACACATGTGCGGTGTAAACCAGTTCTGTATTATTGTCTTCTACGCAGCCGTAAAATCAGCAAACAACATTCTCTTTTGTATTAAGCTCATACAGAGACCAGAATCATCATTAAGACACAAACTTGTGTTAACAGACCAATCAATTTGTAGTAAGGAGGATAAAACCAGGTTTACATGTGTCCATAGATTAATGACGATGGGACACTCCCAAAACATATGAAGAAAAGTACCTGATGATGCAGTGTTACATATATGGCAGTTAAAATTTGGTTGTAGTTTAATTTTGAATCTTTTGTAAGGAGTTATGTATGCTCTATGAATGACTTTGAAGTGAATAAGACGATGAGCCAAATTTTTAGATGTTAAACTGAGGTTAGACCATACTCTCTCCCAGTTGACAGATAAATTAAGGTCAGATAATTCTCTATTCCAAATAGTTTTAATAGAAATAGGTTTTGTAATGCAATCAATAATCTTTTTATATATCAAAGAAAAAGATGGCCGACCAGCATATGGTGCAATCCAATCCCGCATAGGATTAGAGGAAATGGGAGAAGTCCAAGGAACCCCATACGCTTTGAGAGCAGAACGCAATTGAAGAAAGACAAAATATGCTTTTGCTGGTAAACACAATTTGGTTCTTAATGTCTGAAATGAACAGAGGCCCTGGATATCATATATATCACTGCACGTGTTTACCCCTAAAGAAGACCAAGAGGGTTGGACAAATGGACGATTTCCGCATACAAA
The DNA here is from genome assembly GCA_023376895.1 of Aspiorhynchus laticeps. Classification (NCBI taxonomy): domain Eukaryota; kingdom Metazoa; phylum Chordata; class Actinopteri; order Cypriniformes; family Cyprinidae; genus Aspiorhynchus; species Aspiorhynchus laticeps. The sequence goes on along the minus strand of JALXFT010003331.1, from coordinate 21,659 downwards.
ATTAAGATTGTGCCATAAAGGTGTACTGTTACAAAATTTGAAGGGTCCTCCTATCCGACGTTCAATCGTTTTCCAGATTTTAATAGAATTAGCCACAACCGGAACAAATTTATAATTATCACCTTTTTTTTCCTGTGCCAGTAAATAAAATATCCTGAAGTCTATTTGGTTTAACCTTGTCAGTTTCAATCACTCTCCATGAAACTTTAGATTGAGGATCAACCAACCCAATTATGAAGAGCCTTAAGATGGAACGATCAATAATATAATTCAAAATTTGGTACAGCCAGTCCTACTGCGCGATTAGGATGTTGTAATGTGGTAAGTTTAATTCTGGGGCATTTATCATTCCAGATAAACTTAGAAATTATGGAGTTGATCTCCTTAAAGTACCCTGGAGGGGGAGAAAGTAGTAGCATAGAGAAAAAATATATATAATCGAGGTAACAAATTCATCTTAACAGTGGAGATTCTTCCTTGGAGAGAGACTTTAAGATTCTTCCATCTTTGAATGTCATTTTTGACCTTAACCTTATTAAAATTGTCTCTGGCAATCTTATGAATGTTTTTATATATGGTAATGCCCAGATAGATGAAAGATTCCTTAATAGGGATAAAAGAGGGAATAGAAGAATTAACTTTAACATTGTTAATTGGCATTAAAGCAGATTTGCTCCAATTTATTTTATATCCTGATAAACTACTAAAATTATCAAATTCCTTAATTATACTAGAGACTGAAACATTAAAGTGGTCTAAATATAGAATGATATCATCAGCGTATAATTAAATACTGTGATTATGATATATTTCTGCATATCTCCATCACCTGTTTTCAAATGGAGCAGCATTTAATACACAGAGCCGTAGATCGCTGACAAGCTACGCAATATCACGTTCACTATCTCATGCGATTCATCTGCGATTCTGAGCGCGAATTGCATAGTTTGTCAGTGAACTACGGCTCTGTGAATTAAATGCCGCTCCATTTGAAAACAGGTGATGGAGATTTATGGCTAATCACAGAACCGTCTTTACTGACGAGATGCGCATGACTATCGCATGCAATATATCGTGCAGCCCTACTTTAAAGCCACAGCAGAATTGTTGCACGTCTCTGATCAACACAGCCGTGTTTAGTTTCTGAATAAATCTGCGTTTTGAATGAATCGTGTGAATCAATGATTCAAAGGCCCATTCATAAAGAGAGCCATTTACTTCATGCCTGAAAGAATCAGCTGTTCGAATGAAGACATTTACGGCCACCTGCTGGCAGATTTAGTTTCTTAATTAGAGTATCATTTCATAAAAAAATAACAATAATAAAACACCTTAAAGGTGCCATAGAATGCATTGATACAATATTTTAAATTGTTCTCTGATATCTACATAGAAGGTATGTGGCTTAGGTAAGGGCAAAAATTCTCCAGAAACAGTTTTAGATGTCCATTTACAACCCTAAGATTTCTCACCAGAATGAAACGGTCTGTTATTGGCTTATTTGGAAGGGTCATGAATAATAATGTTGAGCTTTGCTCCGATTGTCTGTTTCATAGTGCGGCCCATTTCAGTAGCTCACAGGAAGGAAACACAGGGAGGAAAATATATACTTCAATACTTTCTCGCGCAGTTATATCGTTGGGTAATTACACTGTAAATAATATGCGGGCATCAGGGAGCAGCTATTAATATGCTGGGCTTTGAAACTGCACGAACTCTGTTTATACTATGGAGCGGCAGTACTTGCCACAAATTTTACTAGATCGGATGCTTGTCAGTGGTGCTCAGGATCTGCAAATCATTCACCATCATCCTCAGGCATCTCTCCTTACTCTGTTTATGTGGTAAGTGAAATCTTATGTACTGTAATGCAATGTAACAGGCTACCGCTAGCAAGGAGCTAACCATGTCCCTTTAGTGGCTCGTGTTATTTTATTAGAATGCGTTATTTGCTTTCCATGCCTTTCTGAATACAGACACCATCCCATCCCTGCACTTCACATCCCCTGCACAGCCTGGAACATAATTTTTTTTTCCATGATCTGCCATTTTCGCTGTTGTCCTCGCTCGTATTTCTTCACAATACCTGCAGAACTTCTGATGGTTCGGCTGCCGGCTGGCCTAGAACATGGGTGGGTATATGCAAATGTTGGGGGCATAACTATAAGTGATCCCGATTGTTATGTAACAGTCGGTGTTATGTTCTGATTCGCCTATTTTTCAGTGGTCTTTTTTATTCATGAGATTTACATAAGGAGGAGGAAACTATGGTGTTTGAGGCTCACTGTATGTCATTTCCATGTTCAGAACTCTTATTATTCAACTATGCCAAGGTAAAGACAGTTTTCCATTCTATGGCACCTTTAAAGGGATAGTTCACCCAAAAAAATATAATTGTCATCATTTACTCACCCTCATATCGTTTCAAATATTTCTTTTGTGGAACATTGGTATTTTGTGGAACAAGGTATTTTGAAGACTTGTTGGTATAAAGCCGTTTTGGTTACCAATGACTTTCATTGTATGAACAAAAAATACTGAGATGTTTCTCAAATGATCTTCTTTTATGTTCCATAGTTTATGTTAAGCCGTTAGCTTACATGTTTATGTGGAATAAATTTAAATGTTGAATCAATTAAATATTTCTTTGTAAATCTACAATTTGTAATGTCTACTTGATACTTTCTCATTTAACACAAAAATAGCTTTAAATTATCTTTTGTTGGTATTGTCAGTTATTTTGTGATTAATTAGATCAATTAATCAACACGTCATGTAATTAATTAGATTAAAAATTTTAATTGACTGACAGCCCTAGTATACAGCTAAATGCATCTCCGTGTGTACGGAGCCTTACTGTGATTGTTTTTTTGTATGTCTGTGTACAGCATAGTGTTGGGCGATATGGTCATTTTTCATATCGTCATATCGCCAGCCTGTGAGATCGCCGATACACGATATTATCGTGCATGGGTGGGTGTGGGCAAGAGAGAGACTCTCTGTACATGTCATACGCTATTTCATAACTATTTGGTGATTTTAAACCGGCGTGAGAGAAAGAGCCTAGAAGAACCAATAACCAAAATAATATACTTTCAAACATACTGAAAAACTAACATGTTAAATATAAAAAATATTTAAAACCGCTAGTTCATATTCGGATACAGCAGTCATAGGATACATCGCTATTACGACCGCACGTCCTACTGTGACAGGTTTGCCGCATCGGCGCGGAAGTTATCAGTCTAAAAATCAGTCTAGGTGAAAATCAAAAGTAGTTTGTGTTGGACATAAACAAACACGTTAAAGATAAAAGTATTTTCAGGCAAGTACATATTTTTGGAGTAAAGTTAAATTAAACGGATAGGCAGGCTACATCAGTCTGATAACTTATTAACTGCATATTTTTATAATAACAATGATGAAGAATAAACATCCATGTGTTTTGTTAATGTGCTGTAAAGAAAACGAAATGCTGCCGGTGCAGTTTTGTCATGTTCATTCATAGCTCAAAGCTGTTCAAGAAGATGTCTAAAAGATGTCTCTTTTTGCACTCTTGACATTTTTTGCACTCTTGCCTAATTTGTAAATAACGATTATCACCCTGCAGTTCAATTTTGATGTGGGCTTAGTTTTAGAGTCCATTTTTAAAACATTTCCAATGAGGAGGAGAAGCCTAAAGGCTTCTTCACTTTCCGCGTTCTGTTCCGTTCCGTCTCGTGCACAGCTGCGTCCGCGCAGCATTCAAAGTATACTCAGCCACAGAAGAGTGCGGACGGACGAGCTCAACACATGTGCAGGACCACCAACTTGACTTGCGCGGTCTCAAAAGATTTCCTGCACTTGGACGGGGTTCGCGACTGTCCGCGAGCCCACTTGGTGACAGTGTGTAGACGAGGACGGCCAAAGTATACTTTGGCCTTAATCCTCATTTGCGCATGTGTGTGAAGTGCAGCACTGAGGTAAAATAGCGTGGCAATTTGATAGCCCAATAATAATAGGCCGCCTAACAATAATAATAGTTTCATACATTAATAGGAGAATGAGCCTAATATCATCTTGACTATCGACAAAGACATTTGCTATCGTCATATCTCTGACTATCGTCGATACACGATACTATCGTCTATCGGCACAACCCTAGTACAGCAGATGATTGAATGAAACGCTTCCTATGTGCAGTGATACGGTTTCTCTCCAGTGTGAATCCTCTCATGTGTTTTCAGATTTGATGACTGACTGAATCTCTCATCACAGTGTGAACACTTATAAGGTTTCTCACCCGTGTGGATCCTCTCATGTATTTTAAGGTCTCCTGAATTATTGAATCTCTTGTCACAATATGAACACTTATAAGGTTTCTCACCCGTGTGGATCCTCTCATGTATGTTAAGGTCTCCTGACTTATTGAATCTCTTGTAACAGTGTGAACACTTATAAGGTTTCTCTCCAGTGTGGATCCTCTCATGTGTTTTCAGATGTACTGACTGACTGAATCTCTTGTTGCAGTGTGAACATTTATAAGGTTTCTCTCCAGTGTGGATCCTCTCATGTATTTTCAGGTCTCCTGACTTAATGAATCTCTTGTCACAGTGTGAACACTTATAAGGTTTCTCTCCAGTGTGGATCCTCTCGTGTATTTTAATGTATCCTGACTGACTGAATCTCGTGTTGCAGTGTGAACATTTATAAGGTTTCTCTCCAGTGTGGATCCTCTCATGTATTTTCAGGTCTGCTGACTTAATGAATCTCTTGTCACAGTGTGAACACTTATAAGGTTTCTCTCCAGTTTGCATCCTTTCATGCGGTTTTAAACAGGTTCCTGAAGTAAAAGTCATTTCACACTTAAAACATATGTACTCTCCCACAGCAGTATGTATTTTCTGATGTACTTTCACATTTTGTAGATGCAAAAAACTGTTACCACACACATGACATGAATGTGGCTTCTCCTTTGTATGAACTTTCAAGTGTTCCTTCAGTACAGAAGCCCATAAAAACATTTTACCACATTGATCACATGTGTACAGCTTCTCTCTAGTGTGGATGTTCATGTGTACCTTAAGGTTTGATGATTGTGTGAAACTCTTCCCACACTGATCACAAGTGAATGGCTTCTCTCCAGTATGAATTCTCATGTGATGCGCAAGACTTGTTTTGCGTGTGAAACTGTTTCCACACTGAGTGCAGGTGAAAGATTTATTGGCTCTTCTTTTCTTTAAATCTTTCTTTTTGGTTTGAGAGCAACTCAAAGTTTTTTCTCCAGTTTTGACATGATTTTTCTCCTCAACTTCACTTGATTCTTCATCCTCCACTTTTTCTTCAATTAACTCTGAAATAAAAGTAAAAATAGTTAATTTTCCAGTAACTTGTTAAAAGCTGAGAATTGTGAACATAAAAGTGAACCCTGATGTAACAGTGCAGGGCTTCAGACTAACATTTTTTAGAGCAGCGCCACTAAATTTTACAGATGATGGCACCAGAAGCAGATGGGGAGGCTGGTGTGTGGGGCACTGAGCCTAAGATGGGAAGCATGTAAAATTTACTTTTATTAAAGAAGTAGTTCACATTCAGAATGAAAATTCTGTCATCATTTACTCACTCCCCACTTGTTCCAAACCTGTATGAATTTCTTTCTTCTATTTATCACAAAAGAAGATATTTTGAAAAATGTTGGGATCTGAACAGTTGATGAGCACCACTGACTTCCATAGTATTTTTTGCCTACTATGGAAGTCAATGGTGCTGAAGAAAAACAGACTGGACGTGTGCATGACTTGTGACAACATTTATAGGAGGCACTGAGGAGGAACCCAAACTACACTCAGTGGCCAAGTGATGCTGAAATAGTTATGGCCAATGTTGCCTCTAATTTTTTTGCTTGCTGAGCAAAACTTTTCTCTACTGGGCGGACATTTCAGCCACCTGAGCAAAAACATTCTTTATACCCTGTACTGCACGCACACAAAAAAGTGTGTAACTTTTAACTTTAATGTGCTATTTATATTTGATTTGACTCTTGATATAACTAAATTATGTACATTTTAGGTTGCCTGAGAAAACATTTTTTTTACAGTATAAATACACTGCCGTTCAAAAGTTTGGGATCAGTGAAGTAGTTTTTTAAAAAGTTTATATGCTCATCAAGGCTGTATCTATTTGATAAAAAAAATACAGAATATTATTTTACAAAATAATATTGTGAAATATTGCAATTTAAAATAAAGGTTTTCTATTTATATCTATTTTAAAATTGAATTTTCAGCATCATTACTCCTGTCTTCAGTGTCACATGACCATTTAGAAACCATTCTAATATGCTGATTTATAATCAGTGTTGGAAACTGTTGTACTGCTTAATATTTTTGGGCCCTGTGATATTTTTGATAAATAAAAAGTTAAAAAGAACAATATTTATTCAAAATAGAAATGTTGTGTTACAATATACACTACTATTCAAAAGTTTGGGGTCAGTATTTTTTTTTTCTTTTTTAAAGGTGCTGTATGTAGGATTGACACCCAGCGGTTGAACTAGGTATTGCAGTCCAAATTCAAAATATTGGAGATGGTTTTTTCACCCGGCCCCTCCTCCTCCAACTTGACACAGCGGCAGGTTGCCAGATTACTGACACCAACAGGAACGAGTGCACATGATGATGTATGAAATTAAATACGCTGTGTTTTCTGCCAACTGGCAACCCGGGGTGCCGAAATACAATTGGGTAATCTGGCAGTGGGCGGGTTTCACAACCCATAACAAACACAGACATTCCGGGCCGGACGCACATTTTCAAAGGAGAATAACTGACTGTAGTGCGGAGAGAATGGAGGACAGCATACAACTGCTGAAGGTGGAAACTATGGCAATGCAGGACTGTCAATCAGTGGCTGTGGGTGGGGCCTAAGCATTGTGATGTCATATTGCTTAGAGAATCAAAACAGCAGGACTAGTAAGACTGATTTGGTTTAACGGGGTTTAAAAAAGTGGGTGGATTTTTATCATTGTAGGGTGGTTCTGTTCACACACTGCCAACACACATATATGTTCAAACACCATGTAAAAGTGGATTTTGCATAATATGTGCCCTTTAAGTTACCGGCCATTCATAACTTCTACTAGCCAAAAAACAAAAAATTACTGAAATCAACAGCTTGCGGCTGTCCACACTGGATGTGACAAAGCGGGCATTGCAAATCACTTGAACTTTCTCAGTGCATCATAAATAGAACGAGGCACCAGTTTACGGTCAGGGATTTATTGCGTCGAATAGTGCACTTTTAGATAAACAAGGCAACATACTGCACTTGTGGAGGCAGAAAAACAAAGTTCTTTAACACCCGCGGGATTGCTTGTAACAAATATTTAAATTGAAAAGAAAAAGCATAAGAGCCAACTGTTTCTGTCAGTGGTAAGTTTTAATCTAAAATGTTTGTGATAACCCACTTTTAACATTTACATTTATGCATTTAGCAGACGCTTTTATCCAAAGCGACTTACATTGCATTCAAGTTACAGTTTTACATTTTATCAGCTCCAACATAAGAAAAGTAGGCTATATGCTGTGTTTAAATGTGTTGCCACTTGCTTGAGTAACTTAGTATACAAATCTGTAAGGCAAATGCATTGAGTGATACGCTGTTCATATTTATTAAGTTTAAACAGGGCTCCAGACAAAAAAAAAAAAAAAAAAATTAATTAAAGGAGAACTATTATGCAAAAATCACTTTTACAAGGTGTTTGAACACAGTTGTGTGGCTGCAGTGTGTGAAAACAACCAGCCTATAATGGTAAAAATCCACCCACTCATTTTTTTTTTAAATCCTAATAAATGATAACCAAACAGTAGCTGGTCCACATTTGAGAGTAGGAAAAAAATACTATGGAAGTCACGAGACCACCAACTGTTTGGTTTATCACTGACCACACATAAACTTTATTTACTCAAAACATAAACATGTAGGCTACATTCATGCTGCTCACATATTATTGTAGCACAGTTTGTGCTGAATACAGTATAATCAGACTTTAATGTTTTGTTTTTTTAAGATACTGAAAAAACACAAATGTCAGGGCATGTCAAAACTTCTCCAGGGCCCCAAAACCCCCTCAGACCACAGAGGGTAAAAGTTTCATAAGACTAATGTAGCACAAACAGTCATTACAGATGAATGAAGAATAAACACCAACCTCCTTGTTCCTCGTGTTTTATTCTGCTGGTTTCTGGTTCCTCGTGTTTTATTCTCCAGGTTTCTGGTTCCTCGTGTTTTATTCTCCAGGTTTCTGGTTCCTCGTGTTTTATTCTCCAGGTTTCTGGTTCCTCGTGTTTTATTCTCCAGGTTTCTGGTTCCTCGTGTTTTATTCTCCAGGTTTCTGGTTCCTCGTGTTTTATTCTCCAGGTTTCTGGTTCCTCGTGTTTTATTCTCCTGGTTTCTGGCTCCTCGTGTTTTATTCTCCAGGTTTCTGGTTCCTCGTGTTTTATTCTCCAGGTTTCTGGTTCCTCGTGTTTTATTCTGCTGGTTTCTGGTTCCTCGTGTTTTATTCTCCAGGTTTCTGGTTCCTCGTGTTTTATTCTCCTGGTTTCTGGCTCCTCGTGTTTTATTCTCCAGGTTTCTGGTTCCTCGTGTTTTATTCTCCAGGTTTCTGGTTCCTCGTGTTTTATTCTCCAGGTTTCTGGTTCACTTGTGTCCTCTTCTCTCTCTTCTTTAACAAACACCATCTTCACAGCAGCAGATCTCAGCTCAGATGATACTCCTCCAGATATTCCTGCTTGCTTCAAAACTTAGTCCCGATTGTGAGGATGAAAATATTACAGGTATTTACTGACCTGATTCAAAAACTGTATTTTTTCTACTTACAGAAACTACATTGCATTTCTAACAATTTGTATTAAACCAGCATCAAGACAAAACAACAGAGAGCGCGGTGAAACTTCCTCTTCTGTGGTATAATGGTGTTTGGCAAACAAACATGTGTTTTAGCGCCACCCGCTGGACTGGAGTGAAGCGGCGAGAGGAGGGAAAATAATAAGGGGAAAATTACTTTGTGCGTCGACAAGCTGCGCTGTTTATTTTTTCCTTTATAAAGCCGATCTGCACAAATAAATGAAAATAACTTAGAATTACAGGCCTGGTTTCACTGACAGGGCTTAGACTAAGCCAGGATTAGGCCATAGTTCAATTAGAACATTTAAGTAATTTTTATGAATGTACCTTAGAAAAAAAAAAAAACATTACTTGTGTCCATCTTAAGACAAAAGAAAGGCATTGATATATTTTAAGATCAATCATAGGAAGTTTCTTTCATATGAAACAGCTCAGACTTACATTTTAGTCTGGGACTATGCCTTCTGTGAAACCATGATATTTGATCAGCCTCAGTTCGTGATTGAGGATAAAAAGAGAAATGAGTGAATTTAGTCAAATATTTAATTGAAAAATCACACAACGTTGCAGCATGTAAATATGGAAATTAAGATCAATGGAAACACGTGATAATGATAAGATGTAGCCTATTTAAAAATACTACTACTAATAAAATAAAATAAAACTAAATCCAACATATTGAACAGATTTAGCATGAAAAACGTCTCAGGTTACGTATGTAACCCTAGTTCCTCGAGGGAACGAGACGCTGCGTCCGAGACACTTTGGGACCGCCCCCAGCATGACCGCGCTCTGAACACATGTGTAATCTGTCCAACGGATGGGTGAGACATCACGGGCGGGTGGCGTAATCGGCCAGGCAGCATAAAAGCATGTGTGGTGGAACCGGTGTCAGCTTCAGGAATGAAGCAACCGCTTGCAGGGGTGCCGTAAGTATGGCCCCGAGACGAACAAGCTAACTTTAATGATCGCACTGTGAATGATGATATAGTTGTCAACAAATGGGATGCTACATTTAATTCAAAACTAAATATCTACAATTTTGGCTTTAATAGGATTTTCCTAGGAAACCTGGCATCCTCCGCGATTCCTATTCTTTCTTGAATGAGACAAGCGTGTAATCAGGACTTCTGAAATTGGAAATAGGAAATTTTGATGGCACACAAAGGCAGTATTATTCCTTATTTCCTTACAGGAATCCAGAACATGTCATTACCTAATTCTAGATGGAGTCATACAGCGGCAGCTCACATGCATGAAAGTGGTATGTTTGAACTAGTTGATACAGTAAATCAGCGGTCTTTGTATTTAAATACAAAATACATTTGATTTTTTTCAAAGGTACTAAAATACAAAATAGTATTTTGTATTTCAAATACATTTATCTGAAATACTGCCCATCCCTGACTGTATGTAGAATACAGTATACATAAACAGAATATATATACATAAACACACTTTTTTTTAGCAATGATAACACAAATGTGGTGATCAAACACTTATAATGATGTGACAAAAATATTTAATGGAGGCAGGGTATTTAACAATAAACTTTATTATCCAGAATGAGTCTGACATCAGTGCACTTAACAGTAAACTTCACTTCACTTGTTATGAGTAACTTTAAAACACAAATAGAACTATATATATACACCGTATACTGTGCGCATACTGTAACGGTATGTGTACCGAACCGAAACGGTTCACGGGGCAAACTCCAAATGGAAGTGATCATCCCTATCCCCTTGGAATGGGGACATTATAGTGAACAGGGCACGTGCGAGCCATTATGTAGTCGTTTGGAATGCACTTGGCAAAGGAAGAGACGTAATTTCCTCATTATCTTCAGCTGGGATGTTCCTGTGACAATGCAGCATGGTGTGCGTCAGCAGATTCGCTGACGGACACCGGCATTAAAAAAATATACATTTTATATTTTTTAAAGTTTTATACATATTAGTTTTTATATATTATATAGCAAAAAACTTTAAAAAACGTTTTAAAATATAAAATGTATGCTCATTTGCAACAGTTATGCTAACAACACTAAAAAGACATTTATGCTATGCCATAAAAACAGCGACATCTGTTGTAGTCCAATTTCAGTCCAGAAATAGTCCAATGTTATTTCATCATTCATTTCGGGGTTTGTAGAACCTTTTGAGAGAGAAATTCAAGCACATGTCAATGACGTTCAATTATTCCACACAACTATTTCCAGCAGTTTAAAGCTCTAAAAATGATGCAGTTTAAATGTTATTTTTAATGGGACAAAACACAATGTATATCAATATATAGTTTTGTGGTAAACAAACACTTATGTAAAATTAAAAAATACATCAAATTACCACTATAACCAGTAGATGGCAGCAGAGCAGCACTTATTGGCTTATTAGTCATTCATTTATACTTTTTGCTTTATATTTTGAAACTATAAAATCACTATTTTAAAATATCAGATCATCAAGAAATCTGTATTTCTCAGCTCTTTACAAGTTACTGTAAATGAACCATTTTTACTTTTATTTCAGAGTTGATGGAAGAAAACAAGGAGAGTGAAGAACTGAGTGAAGTTTAGGAGAAAAATAATGTTAAAACTGGAATAAAACCTTTGAGTTGCTCTCAAAACAAACAGAAAGATTTAAAGACAAGAAGAGCCAATAAATCTTTCACCTGCACTCAGTGTGGAAAGAGATTCACACGCAAATATGGTCTTGATGTTCACATGAGAATTCATACTGGAGAGAAGCCGTACACTTGTGATCAATGTGGCAAGAATTTTGCACAATCAGCAAACCTTAAGGATCACATGAACATCCACACCATGGAGAGAAACCATACGCATGTGATCAATGCGGTAAAATGTTTTTATGGGCTTCAGTTCTGAAGAAACACTTGAAAGTTCATAAAAAGGAGAAGCTGCATTCATGTAATTTGTGTGGAAAGAGTTTTTTGAGTCTACAAAATTTGAAAGTACATAATAAAATACATACTGGTGTGAGAGAGTACATGTGCTTTGAGTGTGAAAATACTTTTACTACAGAAACCAGTTTAAAACTGCATGAGAGGGTTCAATCTGGAGAAAAACCTTATAAGTGTCCACAGTGCGACAAGAGATTTAGTCGGTCAGCAAATCTGAAAACACATGAGAGGATTCACACTGGCGAGAAACCGTATCACTGCACTGCATGTGGGAAGCGTTTTAATCGTTCATCAGCTCTGCACAGTCATAAAAAAAAACAATCACAGTAAGTCCCTGTCCACACAGAGAGGCGTTTAGCTAAATACATAAATTTTGTATCGTTTCGGCATTTCGTACAGGCGGTTCTGGTGTTTTGAGAGTCGAAACCACTATTTTTTTTAAACCGGGTCCCTGTTTCAGATATTTTGTGAAATGATTATGTCATTCAGATCAACTCAAAGAAGGATTTCCTCCCCAAAGAACAATGTCAAAAAGTTTTTATTATGTTCATATTAAGGGGAAGTCGTGGCCTAGTGGTTAGAGAGTCGGACTTGTGATCCAAAGGTCGTGGGTTTGAATCTCAGGTCCAGCAGGGATTGTTGGTGAGGGAGTGAATAACCAGCGCTCTCTCCTCCTTCAATACCATGACTGAGGTGTCCTTGAGCAAGGCACCGAACCCCCAACTGCTCCCCGGGCGCTGTAACATGGCTGCCCACTGCTCCGGGTGTGTGTTCACTTAGGATGGGTTAAATGCAGAGAATACATTTCACTGCTGGTTATATACTCTCTATATAATCGTGTATACGACAAATAAAAATAATCTTAATCTTATTATGTTCAGTTGCCTTATAATGCATATGTGTCACCTGTGGTTTGCTTACTCTTTCATGACACTGTAAAAGATGATGCACTGTTAACTTAGTAAAATTACATTCATCTTATTTGTTTCTACTCTGTTGATATTACTCAGTTTAACTGAGTTCTTATTATTTGCTGTTATGTACCTGTTACTTAAAGGGAGTTATAATGCTATTTCATGCATGATGCGTTATTTACACTGTTAAAATAGTAGGATTATCATGCTAAACATGGCCAAAGTTAAAGAAAAAAAATGTTTGGATGTAGAACGGAGTATTTATGTGCCAAATACACTCCTTTTGGGTTCGTACAAATTTGGGAAAGTTTTTTTTTTTTGAGCATGGCTCTTCGTGACGTCATGAAGGGTGTAACTCCTTGTATGGGCGCTTCTGCTGGAAGAGCGCACCTGCACACACATCGACCAGAGTGAGAGCAAGATCAGTGCGCTTCATTCAGCAGCACTGCACAGGACTTGCTCAAGAAGAATATCTCCAAAGAAGTGTGCTTTTTGTTGTAAGGGAAAGATAACCTTGTTCAGCTTACCAAAGAACCCAGCATTACGTAAACAGTGGATGCAGTTTGTTTTTCCGGTTTTAAAACATCTAGAACTCACATCCGCCCTTTGAACACAAGGCTCTCCAGATGTAGGGCTGAATGGGAAAGTTATCAGTGGGTCTGTCCAGTAACTAATGAACGCGCAGTTTGCAGTGAAGCATTTGAGTTGCTTACGGTGGACTGTCTGACTTAAAGGGATAGTTCACCCAAAAATGAAAATTTTGTTTACACACCCACAAGTTGTTCCAAACCTGTAATAATGTATTTCTTCTGTTGAACATGAAAGAAGATACTTTGAAGAATGTGGGTAACCAAATAGTTTCTGGTCCCCAATGACTCTGATAGTATTTTTTTCCCTCCACTATGGAAATTACTGAGGACCAGAAGCTGTTTAGTTACCCACATTCTTCAAATTATCTTCTTTTGTGCTCAACAGAAGACAGAACTTTATGCAGGTTTAGAACAACCTGGGTAAATTATGACAGAATTTAAATTTTTGGGTGAACCATACCTTTAAAGTGACAGACACATCCGTGCTTCTAAAGGTATAGGCCTACTCCAGGGTTCCTCAAATCTTTCCCTGGAGGGCCAATCTGCTGCAGAGTTTAGCTCCAACCCTGATCAAACTCACATACCTGTGATTTTTTAATGATCTTGAAGACTCTGATTAGCATGCTCAGGTGCGTTTGATTAGGGTTAGAGCTAAACTCTGCAGGAGTGGGCCAGATTTGAGGATGCCTGGACTGTTTTATTAAAATTTGGATAGTCAATAATACATGTATTAATATACAGTGCACCCGGAAAGTATTAACGGCGCTTCACTTTTTTCACAATTTGTTATGTTACAGCCTTATTCCAAAATGGATTAAATTCATTATTTTCCTCAAAATTCTACAAGCAATACCCCATAATAACAACATGAAAGAAGTTTGTTTGAAATCTTTGCAAATTTATTAAAAATACAAAGGAAAAAATCACATGGACATAAGTAACCACAACCTTTTCCATGACGCTCAAAAATTTAGCTCAGGTGCATCCTGTTTCCACTAATCATCCTTGAGATGTTTCTACAACATTATTGGAGTCCACCTGTGGTAAATTGAGTTGATTGGATATGATTTGGGCACACATCTGTCTATATAAGGTCCCACAGTCAACAGTGCCTATATTTTATCTACTTGCCAAGACTCCCTGGGATAAATTAAGAATTTATGCTGAAATATTTAACCAAGTTTTTATAAATACCTGTGAACACTCATCCTTTTGCCTGATCTCCAGTTTATGTGACCAATGGTCGTATGACCCATCTCTGGGTCACACAAACAGTTTTCCTCGGCCCACATACAGAAAAGAATAATGGCCTTCAAGTGCACCAGATCTGGGCTACAGATATGAACCATACAGCTGAAGCAAAGAACAAGTTCTGTAATCATCCCAACATTGCCGTCAACAGTGTCTCACCAGAAAAGCCACGGTTCATTATCTGGGATTTCAATGCTAGACCACAACTCCTGAGCAACTTGCCTGGGTCAGTTTGGTCTTGGCAAGATTAATGAGAATGGGCAATGCTTAATCGATTTCTGCTGTCACCAAGGTCTGGAAATCAACACAACACTTTTTTTTAAACACCAAGCCACAGCACAGAGTTTCCTGGAGACACCCAAGGTCCAAGCACGAGCATCAGTTAGATCTGATTCTGACCAAGCATTCAGTGCTGTCTAGTGTTAAGCTCACACGCAGCTACCAGAGTGCTGACTGTGATACAGATCACTCTCTGGTCTGCAGTAAGATCAAGCTGCAACCCAGGTGACTGCATCACACCAAATAGGAAGGTAGGCCACGGACTGACACCAGCGAGACACATGACCAGGACAGAATACAATAGTTTACATGAGCACTGGAGGACATCCTTCCAGGCATATTAAACCGCAACACCAATGAGAGATGGCAACGCATCAGGGATGCTGTGCTTGATACTGCCATTTCCACCTTTGGCAAGAAGACCAAGAAAAGTCTACAAACTGGTTTGAGGCCAGTGCCAAGGTGATAATGCCAGTCATCAAGTCAAGTCACTATTATTTGTATAGCGCTTTTAACCATGTAAATTGTGTCAAAGCAGCTTTACATCAGCTTGATATAAAGCTGGGTGGCTTTACATCAGCTTTACAGTATTTAGACGGGGAAATAGTGTCATTCTCCTCTGGCCAGACAAAATCACCAGTTTAAATCTAGGCTTCAGCACAGGAAAGAGACATGTCCTGGCTGTTTGTAAGACCTGCCCAAGGCAACAAAACTGGCAGGGCCCTTTGGGCCACTAGAAGTAAGTTCCAGCAGGTGGCTAGCTGATGTGCCAATGATTATTGGCTACAGCTTTGCTCAGAGTACTGAATTCAGATATCTTCCATGTCTTTTTGCATCTGTGGGTGTTTTCACATATAGTTTGTTTTAAAGGAACCAAACCCAGTTCACTGAAAGTGAACCAGAAAGGGAACCAGCCGAAAGTGACATCAGTCCTTATGGTGTTCACAATAAGTGGACTCAAAAGAGAGCCCAGTTCTTTTCTTGGTCCTCTTCAGCATTTAAGTGATCTCAGACCCTTTCTTGTTCACACCGCAACTTCATAAGAACCCAGACTCCAGTTTCCTGTGCAGCAGTGACATGCAGTCCTACTGAAAGATTTGGAAGATGAAGAGGACAGGGAAGAGGGTGAGGAAGAGCTGACAATCCCTGATCATGACACCGGTCTAGACATTTGCAGAGCTTTAACAATGCATTTCAATCAAAGTTAAAATTAAAAGGAAACATTATGTAAAAAGTTCATTAAACTTTTTTCAACCTTTTTTTCCTCAGATGAGATAGTATTAAAATGTTTCTTTGCTAATAACTTTTGTTGCTTTAATTGACACACGAGACGGCGCACGCACGCACACATCACTCGCAGAGACACAGATTGGAGATTGCACTCACACACAGAAATATTCACGAGCATGGACACTTGTCAACGCTGCCATTAATGTAATATATGTAATAGCTATGATACTGAATCGCTATTTCTCAGCCACTAGAGGGTAAAATTTATGTTTTAAAGTAACGAATCTCACAGCTTCACTTTTGCAGAATGAGACGCAGAGACGCAATTCACACACAACTTTCATCCCTCTCTCTAGATAATTAAAATCAATGCTCTAATTCATGCATTCAAATACATGTGATCTTACCGCTCTACTTCATCTCTGTATCTGATTTAAAGCGAGCAGAATGCTAGATCTCTGCTGCGCGTCGGGTGGTTCTTTGCCTCTGTCATGCATTAAATATAGCCTATTAATGCACAGTTAGCCATAGATTACATTAATAACAACAGAATTATTTTACATTTAGCAGACGCTTTTATCCAAAGTGACTTAAAAATGAGGACAATGGAAGCAATCAATATCAACAAATGATATGCAAGTGCTATAACAAGTCTCAGTTAGCTTAACGCAGTACACGTAGCAAAGGATTTTTTTGTTTGTCTTTTAATTATATAATAAATAAAAAGAAAACAAATAGAATAGAAAATGAATAGAGCAAGCTAGTGTAAGAGGCCTTTTTTGCTTTTGTTACTTGTATAATAAATAAAAAGAAAAATTAGTTTTAGAAAAGTTAGTTTTTTTTGTTTTGTTTTTTTTAGAATAGAATTAGAATAGAGAGTCAAATAAAATGGAAGAGATGTGTTTTTAGCTGATTCTTGAAGATGGCTAAGGGCAGGTCATTCCAGCAGGAGGGAACATTTAATGAAAAAGTCTGTGAAAGTGATTTTGTGCCTCTTTGGGATAGCACAATAAAGCGACGTTCACTTGCAGAAAGCAAGCTTCTAGAGGCACATTAGTCTGAAGTAATGAATTTAGGTATTTTGATATGTCTGAAATGACATTGATAAATGATAGTAGTAGTAATAATAATAATAAACAAAAATATATAGAAA
The DNA here is from genome assembly GCA_023376895.1 of Aspiorhynchus laticeps. Taxonomy (NCBI): domain Eukaryota; kingdom Metazoa; phylum Chordata; class Actinopteri; order Cypriniformes; family Cyprinidae; genus Aspiorhynchus; species Aspiorhynchus laticeps. The sequence goes on along the minus strand of JALXFT010003331.1, from coordinate 4,437 downwards.
TAATAAACTGCTTAGTTCAACCACAAGCATTACTGTCAAGCATCCACCAGGCTGTCAGGAAGCTGAACTCCCTCCCGTCCTTGCCCCCCTCCCCTCTCTTACTCCACGCAACACTGAACTCTGACCCCCCACCCCACCCACCCGAACACACACACACACACTGAGACAAGCACCGGTCACTTGTACAGCATTGGACTGACCTCATTCAAATACCTCTTCTGACAGTCTGAATAAAAAAGTCTGCTCCTTGTCACTTTAAATAGATTTAAATTTAAATAAAATAGTCTTGTTAAGCTCTTTGCACTACACTATTTATATTCTGCACTGTTTGTTTGTTTATTTCACTGGTTTGCACTATCTGCCATGTGCCACTTTATATTATTATTTTTATTTCTTTATTTAATGTTTTATTTCTATTTTTTTCCCTACATGTCCTTATTTGTAATAGTTGCATTTTTGTGTACATATGTGTATATATATATATAATATATATATATATATATATATATATGTGAATGATTTGTACTTATCTGTATTCTTGCGTTCTACTGTTAGTGTTTAGTGTTATCTGTATGCACCAGGGAGTAAGAGAGTAACGCAATTTCAATTCTCTGTATGTATGTATGTACGGTACATGTGGCAGAATTGACAATAAAGCTGACTTTGACTTTGATTACTGTTATGTTGGTCCATACAAAGTGTACTGGGACCTCACTGCTTTCACAAATCACAAGGAAATCAAACCACAAACGGACCAACAAACAGACCGAACTCAGACCTCCTCTGGAGGTGGTCTGAGTACGGTTCTCTTTTGGGTCCTTTTAGGGGGGTCTGAGGGTGTTTTCACACCTGTAGATCGATTGATTTGTTCCGAAATAGGGATTAAAATTATTACAATGTTGCTTTTTATTGTTGGAGTGGTTCGCATTCACACGGCAAAGTTTCTAAACGGACCAAAATTGTTAATACAAGTCACGTGCAAGTAAACTCTGTCCTCTCATTGGTCAAAGTTCCACGGAGCTGGAATGACAATAATAATTCATATGGAAAGAGAGGCAAACAAACTCTCTTCCTGCGTCCCAATGTGCATACGATCCACCCTATCTGCCCTAAATAGTATTGAAAATGACTAATATCACGTAGAATTTAGGATGGATAGTATGCACATTGGGACGCAGGCTCTCTCTCTCTCACACACACATACACACACACACACACACACGTCAGGATGGAACGACAACAGCTTTGAGGGCTTATTGTTTTTTTTTTTTTGTAGCTGTCGATAGCTATATTTATTAATCTCTCATTTTGAGCAGGAGTCCAGGATTCGTCGGAAAAACATTGTTAAAATGCACCTACTACGAAGAGCATTAAGACGGCATTATAAAATGAAAAGGCGCGCTTTGATTTTGAATGGCGAAGACGTGCTCACCCACTGCTTTTCATGGAATTTACGTAATTATACAGTGTGATATAGCCTGGTTCGTTGGTCCGTTGGATCGGATTGCTTTCTCACTACAACCGAACCGCTCCAGAGTTCGTTTTCAATCGAGCCGAGACCACCTCGTTCAGGCGATCTCGGACCGATTTTTTGGGCGGATCCGAGCGCGTTCACATATGCCCAAATGAACCGAGCTAAGGGGGGAAACGCGACAGGTTCCGAAACAACAGGTCAGGTGTGAAAGCACCCTGAGATCACTTGTTTGTTCACATATACGAGCTGAACCGCTCCGAGAGTGTTTTCAGGGCTAACTCAAACTAAGTGTGAAAACACCCTGAATGGTCAAAAACACACAATTATGTAAAAATGTCAGTTTTGGTGAGTTTTCAAGTTACAGTCTCCTATATCTTAAGTGAACTTAAACAGTTTGGAGAATATCAAGATGTGTATCCGTGCATTGGATCTGTACATTAATCTTAGGGTGTTTTCACACCTAGCTCGTTTGAGCCCTGCAAATGCTCTCAGAGCAGTTCAGTTTGTATATGTGAACCAACAAGTGATCTCAGACCTCCCTAAAAGGACCCAAAAGAGAACCGTACTCAGACCACCTCCAGAGGTGGTCTGAGTTCAGTTCATTTGTTGGTCTGTTTGTAGTTCGATTTCCTCGTGATTTGTGAAAGCAGTGAGGTCCCGATACGCTTTGTATGGACCAACATAACAGTAATGCTTGAGGTTGAACTAAGCAGTTTAGAACTTGTATTTTTTTATATAGGCTATATATTATTATTATTAGAATAATTATTTTGTCATTTATGTAATCTACGGCTAACTGCGCATTCAATTATTTAATGTATGCATTCTCGTCGTGACGGAGGCAAAGAACCACCTGGCGCACAGCGGAGATCTAGCATTCTGCCCACTTTAAATCAGACACAGAGATGTAGTGCGGTGAGATCACATGTATTTGAATGCATGAATTATATTATTGATTTGAATTAGCCTAATTATCGAGAGAGAGAGAGATGAAAGTTGCGTGCGTCTCATTCTGCAAAAGTGAAGCTGTGGGTTTCGTTACTTCAAAACATAAATTTTACCCCCTAGTTGCTGAGAAAAATAGCGATGCAGTATCAGTAAAAATAGTATTTTCTATTAGGGCTTTCCTGTAGCTCAAATGGTAGAGCATGGCGCTAGCAACGCCGAGATCATGGGTTCGATTCCAAGGGAAAGCAAGAGCTGGTCAAATGTAAAACTGTAACTTGAATGCAATGTAAGTCGCTTTGGATAAAAGCGTCTGCTAAATGCATAAATGTAAATGTATTCAGTATAAGCTACTATATTATTGCTCAGCAGTGTTGACAAGTGTCCATGCTCATGAGCACAATCTCCGATCTGTGTCTCTGCGAGTGATGTGTGTGTGCATGTGGCGTCTCGTGTGCGTCAATGAAAGCAGCATAACAATATAGTAGCGATATAAAACTGGTAGCAAAGGAACATTTTAATACTATCTTATCTGAGGAAAAAGGCAAGTTGAATTAACTTTATACATAATATTCCCTTTTAAACTTAAGATTGACTGAAAGGCATTGTTAAAGCTCTGCAAATGTCTTGAATGTGTCATGATCAGGGATTACCAGCTCCTCTCCCCCTCCCTGTCCACTACATCTTCCAAATTTTCCAGATCAGACTCCAGCATTTCACTGCTGCACAGAAAGCTGAAAGAAAGAAAAAAGAGAAAATCACTTAAATTTACACAATGTCTGTTTGAAAGCACGAAGAATACGGTGTGCATGCTGTTATAAAGAATGTATATATCATTAATTGAAAAGAAGACCATGTTCTTGTTTTTTTGAGAAATGGTTTATTTTAATTTCAAGATTAAAATTTTAATTTGAAAGTGAACTAATCCTTTAATGCATTACAATTTAACTAAATCCATTAAGATTTTAGTTGACTAAATTTACTGTAAATTTAGTCAACTAAAATCATATATGTAGAAGACTATACGTAGACAAACAATTCAGATGACTAAAACTAAAACATTTGCTGTCAAAATTAACACTGCATGCTTCAAGTACATTAAAGATATTAAAATTATTTTAATGTATAACAGTGAATAAATTATTTATGAGTGGCATGCCCCTTAATGCTGATTGACTACAAGTGCATTGTGGGGCTCAGTCTGATTAACATTCAACAGCTTTCTCAAAAATTGCGTACTGCACTTTTAAATCACCTTACTGCAAAGTGCAGATAAGCTTTGAGATTTGTTTTCCATTTAAAGCTCTTTTTACAGATTGCATGCGTAAGGAATCAATTCAGTGTGATTTCTCATGTGACTATTAAATCCTTGTTTACAGGTGAAACACTTTCCACAACCGAGAGCAAGTAAAAGGCTTTTTGTTCCCAGCACGAATTAACGTGACTTTCAAAGCTTTCTTTACATGTGAAAGCATTTCCACACTAAGGACAGGTGAAAGACTTTTCTGAAGTGTGAATACGCACATGAACATTAAGTTGTTTTTTTTGTGTGAAACTCTTTCCACACTGAGAGCAGATAAAAGGCTTTATTCCAGCATGATTTAACATGTGATTCTTAAGGGTTTCTTTACGTGACAAAGTCTTTCCACACTGAGAGCAGGTGAAATTATGTTCTGAGGTGTGAATAAGGACATGCTCATTGAGTTGTTTTTTCTGTGTAAAACTCTTTCCACACTGAGAGCAGATGAAAGTCTTTATTCCAGCATGAATTAACATGTGATTCTTCAGGCTTCCTCTACGTGACAAAGACTTTCCACACTGGGAGCAGGTGAAAGGCTTTTCTGAAGTGTGAGTAACCAAATGATCCCTAAGGCATCCTTTATATGTAAAACCCTTCCCACACTGGCAGCAGACGAAGGGCTTTATTCCAGCATGAATTAACATGTGATTCTTCTGGCTTGCTTTACTAGTAAAACTGTTTCCACACTGAGAGCAGCTGAAAGGCTTTATCCCCATAT
>JALXFT010002759.1:0-33495 GCA_023376895.1 Aspiorhynchus laticeps | reverse complement strand
CGCATCCGGTGTGTGACGTGTGTGTGCGCGTGCTCTGGCTCACGCTGCATTCACACGGGGCGTCGGCGTCAACGCTTGACGGAGGGCGTGTCTGAAGCGTGGTGCTGACGCAACTTTTCAAGCGCCAATGGAGGCGTCAGCCAGATCGCCTCATGCAAATACCTAATCCCGTTCATGCAACACCAGAGAAGTATGTGATTGGTTGTTGTAACTATGACGGCGCGTCTGCACCACGCTTCAGGCACGCCCTCTGTCAAGTGTTGACGCCGACGCCCCGTGTGAATGCAGCGTGAGCCAGAGCGCGCACACACACACGTCAATGCGCGCGCTCTGGCTCACGCTGCACACAGAGCGCGCGTGCACACTGGATGCGTGTGTGCACACAGATCACTTGGACATGGTTGTGTACAAGAGGTAAAAAACTATATAAATACTGTTCGTTTTCTCACACAAACCGCTCGTTTCGTGTCTTAGGCCATCAATGTGTAGTTACGATGGGGAATTGTTTAATTTGGATTTCTCTGTGCATGTTCTTTTTCCCTCTTATAGAGACAGTGTCCTATACCTGCCATTATATGACTGATAGACTAGAACGGTTTGACCTAAAAACATCAAAATTGGATCTACTGAAGAAAAAGACACCTACATCTTGGATGCCCTTGGGGTAAGCTGTTAGATACCAAATTTTAATTTAAAAGTGAACTATCCCTTTAATTTATCCAGAATCATGCAGTTCTATTTTGCACACAAACAGCTCTTAAAGAGTCCAGTTTTTATGTAGCCTGTTGATTTTTGTTCATGGTATTCAGCTCCAATAAATGGTTTGCAAAAAAAGAGACACAGGATAAATGTTTGATATCATTCTTTAATCACATTGGAATCGAAAATAATCGGAATCGATAAGCAGAATCGGAATCGATAAAATTCAAACGATACCCAACCCTATGAATATGTAACGGTATCCACGGTATAGCAAAATCCATATCATGGCACAGCATAATACCAGTAGTCACGTTCATACCGGTATAGCGTCCACCCCTAACACAGTGTTTCTCCTGTTTGGCTTTAAACTAGTTTAAAGCACAGAATCATTTGTGTTCATCGCTGAATGCGCGATTCAAATGAGTTGCGCTGTTTCGTTCCGCTTTTGGTGCATAAACATTATATCGAACATTTATCTAACTTTTCATATCGTTTTATCGAGGAAAATTATATCGCGATAATTATTGTTATCGAATTATCACCCAGCCCTGCGTAGGTTCAACTTTTCTTTTTGAAGCGGAAGAACGAAATTGCTACAAAAAAATAAAAATTAACCTGTTAACCTGGGGTCCGGAAGGGCGTGTCTAGGCGTGTCCGCGCTTTTAATTACCTTTGTTTTAGAACAATATTCAATCAACTATCATAAACTATATAGCATTTGAAAGCTAAAACACTCAAGATTGATGTTCTGAGCTTGTTTTTGAAATCAATACACCAGAGAGGAAAGGGTTAACATAAACGCTGAAGGACCGGCCATTTAAACATGTACAAAGTGAACGGCAGTACTTACTTTGACCGCTTATAGCTCTGGTCAGCTCGGACTATTCCAAGAAACACTAGCATACAGTTCAAGGGAAGGGTCCACTCTTCAAAATGCATCCCACTTTTTAATCCAAAACAACGAAAAAATAGGGGAAAAAACGAAATATCCTCCTTTGTTTACATGAGCGATTCGAGTTACAGTTATCGATAGCGTCCATTTTCGAAGAAATATCGTATTCCAGCCTTGAAACGCCGTGTATTTCCTAAAGAATGGTCTCTTCCGAGCAAAATCAGCCCTCCCTCGTCTCTCTCCACCAATCACAGGGTTTGTTATAACCCAGAAAAGTCAGGGAGTCTCTGACTGGCTTACAGAGGTGTCAGTCTACGCACGTCAGATTTTGGCTCTTTGAAGCCAGCCAATGCCTAGCCAGCAAAGTTTTGATGGATGGAAGTGTTAGCCAATCACAAGGACGTTTACAGTGTTTGATAGTTTGCGAAGCATGTTTACAAAATACCCCGGAGCGATGTGTGTGCGCTCTCGGCTTTACGCACTGCGCACACACAATGGCGTCGCGGCGCTGCACGAGTGTTTATCAGCGAGCGGATTCTCTCCAAAAGCTTCAATCTGAGTCTCTCCAAAGCTTCAATCTGAGTCTCTCCATCATGGATCATCGACTTGAGAAGAGTTTTTGTGTCGTTTGATCGTGTTTTGGAGGACGCTGTGAGAATCAGCGGAGAAGAGAGCAACAAAGACCCGTTCAGATGCATGGCAAGCAGGGATAGCATTAGCACGTAAGTTTCAACACCGTTCTCTTGAATGTTTATGTATGTTTATCATGTATTTGCAGCTTTTGTTTCATGTTAGCTGTTTTAGAGTGTAAAAACGACAACGGAGAGGGATAATATGAGGGGGCTACATGAGTTATGTAGGTGTGTGTGTGTATGTATGTGTGTGTGTGTGTGTGTGTGTGTGTGTGTTCGTTCGTTTGTTTGTTTGTTTGTGTGTGTGTGTCTACATGTAAACAGTGTTGCAAGTTTGATTTGTTTTGCTTACACACTTTCTCACTCTTTCCTGTCTTTCAGTGGGTTTGGTGTGTCCATTTGGTCAGAGAACAAACCTTTTTAGTGACTGCCTTGAGTGTCTTCCTACACTGTAAATACTGTAAATAGTTGCTTTAGTTTTTCATTAACATTATTTAGTAATATAGTAATATATTACTATATTAGTGAAATAGTAATACTCATAATATTTAGCAGATAATTATTAATTTTTTTTTACAAATGTTGTAAAAACAGTGTATTTTGCATGTTTTGTGTTTTCATTAGTTCAAAAAATGATCAAATCTGTTTTGGATCGCTGTTTTCATTATTAGAATTGTTCAAAATAAAGACTGTTCAAATTCTGAAATAGTTTTGTGTTTTTATGTGGTTTCATGGTAGAGCAATTCTGAATTGATATACGTATATGTAGTATACAGTGTCATATGGAGTCTCTAAATAGCCTTTTTGAAAGGATTCCTAGACTTTTCTTGAAATAAAAGATCCAAATGACTTTTCCAAAGCTTTTCTTGAAATGAAATACCATAAAGATGTAGTTTCTGTAAGTTTTTACCCCCCAAAAATGTTTTATTTCAGGAAAAATTAGGCGTTTTTTTTTCAAAAATGCCATTTGGAGACCTGGTAACCAAATGACCAAATGAGTCAGCACTACAAATGCTGTTCAGAAATAGTTTTTTATTGTGTGTTTTGGTGGGCAGAGCAGTTCTTGAATTGATATACATGTATGCATTATGTAGTTTTGACTCATTTGCACATTTTGTTGCCAGGTGTCCATTTGGAGTCTCCAAATGGCTTTTTTGAAAGGACGCCTAGACTTTTTTTAAATAAAAGCTTACAGAAACTACATTTTTGGGAGTATCATCCTCAAATTTGAGTCAAAACGTGGTCAGATATTCAGCTTTATCTTTATGGTGTTTTCAGGCCTTTGACATCAAAGTCTCATCCATTTTCCCTTAGTGAATTTCATTCAAAGATATCGCTTGTCACTTTCATGTATATTTTACCTTGTTTTACTCTGTTGCTATACTAGTTTTGAGTTATTATGACTCCAGAGTAACAAAGGTTGAAGTGTCTAGTTTCAAACAATACCAGATTTTTAAATATAGACCTTAGGGTTCAAGAGCTACAGACATTTTTATTTGGGTATGTCGTTTTTCACAAAATGCTCAAAAATAGGGGCGCAGGTTAAGAGGTTAACCACTTTTCCCTTAATTATAAACATAATGAGTGCTATTGTTGTTTTCACTGATGTGCAACCTGTTCATATATGTTTACATCTCAAAAAATGTGTTTTAGGGTTTCATGACACTTTAAGGTGATGCCTACCTCTCTCATTTGGGACGAATCCAAATGTTTCCATATTCACGATGTATCTGGATGCTTAAATATTATTTATTAATTAATAGGCTTTGCTTTGTACTAGGGATGCACGATATTATCGGACCAATATCGGAATCGACTGACAATGGCTTTAAATGTAAATATCGGCATCGGCCCGATATGAAAAATTATGCCGATATGTCTTGCCGATAAGAGGAATACATTAACTCACATGTGCTCAGGGTGTGCTAGTGATTAGATCACGTCAGCAGTGTGGCTCATTCTTTTTTTTTTTTTTTTTTTTTAAGTTATATTTTCAGGCTTTAAGGCCTTTAAAGGACAGGACAGTAGAGAGATGACAGGAAAGCATTAGGAACAGAGTAGGGCGTGGGGTCAGCAAAAGACCTCGAGACAGGAATCGAACTCTGGTCGCTGTGAGCACAACTGCGCTATATGTCGGCACACTAACCACGAGGCTATCGGCGCCAACACAGTGTGGCTCATTCTTGAAGCAAAGTTTTGCCTGAATGATGATTAGATTCACTGCTTTAGATCGCTATATTTAAACTGAGAATGCACGTACAGAATGATGCGTTCGGTGTGTGATAGTCAACAGTAATAGCACATGCCTCCCCCGGGTCCTAATGCCCATTCAGTAAAGGCTGATTTTAGTAGATGTGTCCGCAAGTTCACTTGGTGTGTGTGCGGCAAATATGACATCATCGTGCTGTTGGTTGGAAGTTCGCTTTGAGTGAGCGTGACCTCATTTCGCATGGCGGTGTGCATGGCATTTTTTGTAATTTTCCGCGTAGCTCCGCTTCTGAAGATGCACAAGTTCAAGGCGAGAGTGGCCTAACAGGCACGTCTGTGCCGGCATTTGTGTGAAACGGAAGCAGTTTGATGTGAAGTTCAAACTCCATCAGGTGCTTTTTGATGCTTTGACAGAAAACAATATTTAGTTGTTGTTTTTTCACTATTTGTCCAAGGCTTTTTATTGAAGTACGTTTTATTTTTATTGTATAAAAATAGAAATAGTATTCATTTAGATACTGTTTATACACTATTTGCTTAAAGTTGTCTTGTTTGATGCGAAATAAACCCAAAACCTTTAGATTATTTTAATAAGTTTGGACATAAAGACATTTTTAATTCATCAACTCATTCATCACACGAGAAGTCTTGTACCGGCAAATGACTTCTTCTCACCGGTGATTCCCGATGGTTTTAGAGGACAATTACTCCTCGTCACTAGGAAAGGGTACCGAGAACTAGAGGTCGACCGATTAATCGGCACCGATAGTTGATTTGCATAACAATCGGTTATCGGCAAAAATCCATGCCGATAGTTTTCGGTGTTTTTTTTTTTTTTTTTTTTTTTTCTTCTTCTTCGTGTTGCGTCTGTTGCTGGAGTGGTTGAGAATGGTCTGCTATCATTATACAGTATGAGAGCGGCCTCTAGAGGCGGAAATCACTGACAAGCACATGTTGTTTGTTTTGGCATGTGACACTGCGCGCTGCACAGAGCGGGAAACTTCAGACGCGCATTTAAACACAGCCGACAGAAAATCCTGCCGCGGAACAGAGCGCCATTCACATAGTTTCCCATTAAATAACATTATAGCCTATTTGTCCCAAATCATTGTTAATGTACATAATGACTTTGCCCTAGGCTATAAATTATGTATTGTGCATTTTTCAGCAAAACGTTTGTCTTTCCGTGGCTCTAATACAGTCTGTATGCTTCATATAGAGAGCTGTAATACAGATCGCGCTTTCTCTTTCCGTTTGCTCTGTTATTTAAACACCGAACTTCAAACTCATTTATGACACATAATTCATTCTTGAAGCAAACTTATGTCCGTTTGGTGATTAAATAAACAGTTTTAGACCGCTGCTTAACTTGAACGTGACACGTCTGGTGTGTGTGTGTGTGTGATACCCGTGACTTCTCCAAGACGCAGCGCTGTGCTTTTGCACAGTGTGTCACTCACTTGCATATTTGTTTATATTTTAATTAGATAATCATGCAGTGTTCTAAAATAGCATATAAAAATAAAGAGTGCACATACAATATCAATAACCTGTGCATGTAATTTTAATATGGCCTTTTGTAGGTATTTCAAGATGGCCATCTTTAAGCATGACTGTTGAAATGAAATGGTAATACTTAATAAGAGTCCATTTGTAACATTAACGAAAGCTGTAGAAGTATTGTTCCTTGTTAGAGTGTGTTCATTTCATTTCAACATTTACTAATAGGCTTCATTTTTAAATTTTAAAGTTTCTTCTTTTAACATTTGTAAACTATGAAATAACTTTAATAATCAATATAGTAATAAATATTAATACTAAATTTTTATTAATTTATAAAGTATAGTTCAGTACTGTTACTGTTTTTTTTTTTTAAATAGTAAAGCTCTATTTAGTTTTCATTCAGTATCTATTTTATAAACTATCGGTTGATTAATCGGTATCGGCCAGTGTGGTCCAACCTAGCTATCGGTATCGGTAAAATCCAATATCGGTCGACCTGTACCGAGAACCGGTATTTTTTTGGACCAGTACGTAATTGGGTCAATATCGGACTACCGGTAAGCTTCAGGACAAACGATACTGTTATCGATACTTGCATTGTTTTATCTACGTATCTTCAATTTTAATGATGAATTAGAAGCTGCTGCTTGTCATTTTCCTTCACTGAATGATGTGGCCGACGTTTGCTCGACGTGCGTGTGATATCCATGAGCATGTCCGTGTGTGTTTGCATGCAATCAGTCGTCGTGGCAAGAGTGAAACATTCGAAAGTGTGGGCTCACGTTACAAAACTAAGCCACACCAGTGTCAGATGCAATATATGCAGTAGTGTAGCCTAATAGTGAACAAAGGAGGCAACACCAGTAATATAATGAAACATTTACTAACAAAACACAACATCTACCTCAAGCAATGCGCTGTATTTACTATGTCTGCCGGCTCCAGCTCCAACTGCAACTCGCGAGACACATTCACATCAAATGCTGAGTCAGCGGTAGAGTTACACTCACGAGACACTGCACTTATTCGCAATCACAAAAGTAAATTATTTGAGTGTGCTTTACAGTCTTGCCGGTTAAACATTTTATTTGCGTGCTGTTCTGACATCCGCTTATTCAGAGCGCATACACTGATGCACTAAAAGGCCGGTCAAACAGCACATGATTACTTAGTTATCGTCTGATTGCGCTAATACTGTCAAAAACACACAAGGTTTACATATAAACACAGTTAGTTATGTCTAAAGTGAAAGTAACAGTTGAGAGAGAAACAGATGTGTGCAGGTCTTAAAGGGACAGAACTAAACATGCTGCCGAATATCATTAAAGGGATAGTTCACCCAAAAATTTAAATTCTGTCATTATTTACTCACTGTCATGTTGTACCAAACCTGTATTAATTTTTATTCTTGTGCTGAACACAATTTTGAAGAATGTGGGAAACCAAACAATTGCTGGTCCCCACTGACTTTGATAGTAGGAAAAAAATAAAATAAAATATGGAAGTCACTGGGGGGACCAGCAACTGTTTGGTTTCCCACATTCTTCAAAATAACCTTTGTTTAACAGAAGAAAGAAACTCCTTCAGGTTTAAAACAACTTGAGAGTGAGTAAATGATGAAACAATTTTAATTTATGGTTGAACTATTCCTTTAATGTTAATAAAATAAAATACAGAGAAAAATAACTCACTGCTCCTGACTGAAGAGCTTTAATACAGTTGCTAAAGTTCAGCAGTAATAAAATAACTTGAAATTAAAAAAAAAAAATCACATCTTTTTGCACCAAATAGTATCGATAACAGTATCGATAAGTACTGGTATTGATAAGCAGTATCGGTATCGGTATCGATAAAATGTGAACGATACCCATCCCTACTTGTCGCCCTCTGTCATTTCAAAGAATAGTACAACACCGAACGCGACTAGTATAAAAGCCTCGTCCATTTGGGAAGGTGTGCGCGCAGTCAGTGGAGGCTCGCATTGCGGAGCTAGGCGAAAGTATAAATCATAATTAAGGAGTTTTAATTCCGTAGGGGGGTGCTGTTGGCCTACTTCTAATAAAATGAAAGCAAAAGTGACCCCAGTGTCCTGGCCAAATTCCCTCCACTGGCCCTTGTCAATCATGGCCTCCCAATAATCCCCATCCACTTGATTGGCTCTATCTCTCTCTCCTCTCCACCTGTAGCTGGTGTGTGGTGAGCGCACTGGCGCCGTTGTCCTGTGGCTGCCGTCGCATCATCCAAGTGGATGCTGCACACTGGTGATGGTTGAAGAGAGACCCCCTCATATGATTGTAAAGCGCTTTGGGTGTACAACAATACACAAAGCGCTATATAAATGCCTCAAAAAAAAATACACATAATATTTAGACTGTGTTTCTGATTAAATAAAGCAGTAACTGATGCCATAAAATCATGAGTATGTTTTGATTTAAAGTTCAGAAGCTATAGCTTACATGAAAAAAAAAAAAAAACACATGTCACTTAACCTGTTAACCCGCACCAGGACGAGGACGCACTGAAAGCTCTTTGAAAGCTCTTTGTTTGCACACGTCATTGCTTTCAAACAGATAAAGTAAAACAGGACAAAATGAATCTTGACAAACTATATATCATTTTGAAGGTCTAAGCCTCTAGCATCGACGACAGATCGCTGTTTTTCGATAGAAAGCTTATACGGAATGTATTTACTAAATTTGTGTAAGCAGTACACATCAAAACATGTAGAAAAAACCCCGCAGAACATACCATATTCATCCTGATAACGGCTCTCAAATGTATCCACTGCTGTAAATCCTGGTTTCATTTGAAAGATAAGGGTCCACTGAACAACATTCCATCGAGCACTTTTAGTCCAAAGAAACAACAACGCTGTAATTTAGATCGTTAATCCTTTATTTACGTCTCATCTCTTCAGGGAGAGTTATTGTTTGTGTCCGTTATGGAACAAATTACGCTCAAAAACAGCGTCTTGGTGGTAAAAAAACAGCATGATTTTGTAGCAGACAATGTCCCAAACAGAATGAAATCATCCAAAAAAAAAAAAAGTCAAAGATACACGGAAGATTGATTATTTGAATTCTGGCGCTCCCTCGCGACTGTGCGTGATGCACGCTGTGACGCACCTGTCATCTGATGGGGCGTAACTTAGCGATCTTTTTAGCACAAATAAACATTTCTTTTTTTTCTTCTTCAGCAGTTTTCATATATGTTTGCGTGTTTTGTGGAGAATGTGCCTGTATCTGTGTGATTAACATCCGTATGGCTGATAATGAGCATGTAATTACTGACTGTTCACAGATATCAGTGTGAATGCAGTCTATATAAAAGGCCATTATAATGTGAATATTGACTATATTGGGCAGCCATCAGTATGATTAGCATCTGTATGAATGATCTTCAGCATGTGATTACTAATGTATGAGCAGGAGAGCATCTGTTTGTCAGGAAATCAGTATGTAATTAAGTTATTTTTTTATTATTATTGTTTTTTTTTCATCACTCAAAAATTATTATTATTGTATTTTTCTAGTGCTCAAATAAATCACTTATACGATGTCTAAGATTATGTCTACTGTTTTATAATTGAAAAACTGCAGTGGCATGTATAAAGACTAAAAAGTATGTAGTAGAACTCTTCAATAATTTAGTAAATATTTTTCCTCAAACGGGGGGGGGGGGGGCTAGAAAAATGTCTGCAGGAATCTCATTTTTCATGGTATCTTCTTCAGATTTGAAATATAAACTAATGAGACATGTGACTTTCAACCCATTACTTTTCTAGATTGCTCCAGGACTGATTTCATGTATTTTTATATGAAATAAAAAAAAATTCAGTGTGGTACAATTTTTATCAAGGCACTTCAGTGTCTATAACTTTTTATATTTTTGAGCATCATCAACTCTGGATGATGGATAGTAAAGGCCAAAGGGTCTTCTTTCCAAAGACACCACAATTGTGTGTGTGGCACACTGAAGTCAGGAGCTGTTACCATTTTAAGTTAGTTAGTCATTTTCAGCTGTGATTCCCAATATGGGGGGTGCAGGTTAACAGGTTAAATTAAATAATATTAAATAAGTTCTTGTTAAAAACGAACCAAATTTTAAATAATTTGCTTATAATTTATGCACAGGAGAGACTTGGTGTTGTTTCCAAACAAAAGAAAATATATCGGCATCAGCTATTGGCCAAAATGAGGTGAAAAATATCAGCATATCGGATATCGGCAAAAATCCAATATCGTGCATCCCTACTTTGTACTTCACTAGCATCTACTTAAAACATCATCCTTCACATTGGCTATATCATCACAGTGATGCGGTGGTCACGCTGAACGCAACAGATTGCACAATGGAGCAGTGTAACTTTTTATGTTTCTTTAACTGTATTTTATTTTGATAGTGAACAGGCTGCAATGTCGCAAAAATATGTTGTGTCTTTGTGCGCGTGAGGCACCGGATAGATATCTGGTTGCACAGATAGAAGCAAGACATCATTCAAAACTGTCAAGTAGGGCTGCACGATATATCGTTTCAGCATCGATATCGCAATGTGCGCATCCGCAATAGTCACATCGCAGGATGTGCGATGTTTAGTAGGCCTATACTTTTCGTTATATATATATATATATATATATATATATATATATATATATATATATATATATATATATATATATATATATATATATATATATATATATATATATATATATATATGTATATATATATACTGATTGTTTTCTTTGCTCACACACAGACACTGCATCTACACCAGACGCGACAGCTGTACAGAGATATCCATTTTTAAATAAATTTAGTAGCAGAGCTACTGCAAGATCTCAGTGCTGGAAATCCATTTATCCTTTGCTGAAACTTCCGCGTTGTCGAGTAGAGCGCTGATCACGGTTGCTTAGCAACGGCAGAAGCCACGAAAGCGCAAACTCCAGAGCGCTTTGGAAAAAAGGAGAAATCAGCGCGGCTGGCGTATTCCATGCATTTTTAGCCACGACATGTGAACGGCCTATGGCCCCAAAGTCTGTCTACACTGGACGCGACAAAGCTACTGTTACAAATCATTTGAACTTTTGTGTCAGTACGTCATAAATGGAGCGAGGCATCAGTTAGAGCAGGGATTTAGACTGGGATTAGAGCGTGAATTTGTTGCGCCGCGCATGCATCCAGTGTAGACAGACAGCATCACTGATTATGGGTTCTACAGTATTTTGTGGCATCGCGCTGTCAGTTGTAGACAAGGTAAGAGCCACGCAGATGCTATGGTTGTAATTTGTTTATTTTCTATGCTGATGTACTCACCTATAAAATCACCCCAATCATTCATTTTTTTTCCAAACAGAGATATTAAAATTTTTTTTTTTTTTTTTTCATATCGCAATATATATTGCAGAAAAACAAAATATCGCAATGTGAGTTTTTTCCAATATCGTGCAGCCCTACTGTAAAGCATTTGCAAAATAAATAAAACTGTAAAACTTTTGCAAAATAAAAAAAACTACTTTCTGCCATCTCGTTTTCCTGTCTGTGAACTTTGGATAGCGTAAAAATAAACCGAAACTCAGCACGTTTTTTCTTTAATTTGGTTAATCTGTCAATAATCTGAACAATGAAATATTTTGTGTATAGGCCTGTATTCCTTTTTATGTAAGCCTACAGTTTTATTCTGTTTTTTTCATTCACAGAAGCGCTGCAGGTGCATGTGATCTGTTGAATCCATCTTACACTATCCTCAGATAAACTCTTAAAGCATTGCCATTGCGACTTACCTATGATGAGTTCACAGATGAGCATGGGCATTTCACTCACTGGATGCGTCAGCGCCACATTTGCATAGGCCGTACTACTGGAATTCGTGATTGGTTGACCGCAAATTTCAAATATTAAATGGAATGAAAAAATAACGTTAGTAACCGGTTAATGGCCATTTCAAATTTTCGTTTCTGTTTGGAACTATAAAAAATTTATTTTGTTTCTGGTTCTTTTCCTGTCAAAATTTAGTTTTTCGTTTTCGTTCTTTGAACTGTTCAGAGCCCTGCTTGGTATTATAGTTCATTTGAGGATAAAGCAACCAAAAGCCTCACAAGGAAAAAAGTGCTTTATAGTTTACTTACTTGTCCATGACCGACTATTTTGGGGTTCGGTGCTTGGAGAACAACTCATTCTGTGGATTTATAACTGCTTCATCAAATGTCTTTAAATTGTGTGATGTGATCGTGCACCACAGGCTCAACAGTAGGTGTATTTCCTGCTAACCTGTGGCTGGTTGCATAAGCTAGTTAGTCTAATCTTAAGTAAATAAAGTTAGTTTTCAGTTGTTGTCTTTTTACTTCAAGACTGATTTTTTTCTTTTCTTTTCAGTTACATAAAAAGGATTGGACTAATTTGAATCTGAAAAATAAGACTCATTACCCCTTGTAACTAAACTACTTCTTAAAACACAGCCTATAGTGGCTGTTTATGCAACTGGCTCTTGGTTGGGTCAGTAAATTATTATTTTGAGTTCAATTTAAGAAAAACATTAAAATTGTCAACAATAGCTGGAAATTATATAGATATAATTTAATTGCTTGTCCCATTTTTGCTGAAGACTGATCCTAACTGATGTTTCAGAGAAGATCAATGAATATGTTAGATAACGATGATGCTATTCCATCATCACAATTCACAACAATAATGTTCAGTACTTCACAGAATTCAAATTATTGGCAAAATCAGTTTACAAGATTAGCTAATGAAAGATGCATTCTTGTATACGTTCTTGAAAGTGACAGTTGAGTCAGCTGGGCTGGAACTCTCTTACACACTGGGCCTTGGTCAGCAGGGATCCTTATTGTTGAGCCCAGGCATTAGCTGACTGTAATGTCTCTGTTATTGTTATTACATAGTTCCACAGGTTGATACTTATATATTTTCTCTCTCCTTCTCAGGGCCATGGTGTGTGTGGAGAACAGAAAGAAGAGCTAGAGAACATGAGAAAGCAGCACAATCTACTAAAAAAGATGCTAGAACAGCAGGAACAACTCAGAGCACTACAAGGCCGTCAGGCGGCACTGTTGGCCATGCAGCAAAGCGCTGAACAAGCCATAGCAGTGATGGATGACACTGGTGCGGGAAACTTATTTACTTCGAGAAGCATGAAGTTAGAATTGTTTCCATTTTTATTGACATTGTTTTTGCGTTACAGTTGTTACAGAGACTACTGGAAGTGTGTCTGGAAGGAGCATTACCTCAGAGCTCAATGATGAACTCAACGATCTTATCCAGCGCTTTCATAACCAACTGCATGATTCTCAGGTACATACACATGCACACATAGGTAAACAGCCTGATTTTTATTTATAAATTTATGTATAATTTATTTTCATTGGAATTCAACAGACAAAACACTAGAAAGTAAAATCTTATATGGTAAATATTAGTTATAGAATAATATACAACCCGAATTCCAGAAATGTTGGGACGTTTTTTAAATTTGAATAAAATGAAAACTAAAAGACTTTCAAATCACACGAGCCAATATTTTATTCACAATAGAACATAGAGAACATAACAAATGTTTAAATGGAGAAATTTGTAAATGAGCTCATTTCAAATTTCATGCCTACTACACATCTAAAAAAAGTTGGCACGGGGGCAACAAAGGGCTAAAAAAGCAAGAAAGTTTGAAAAGATTCAGCTGGGAGAACATCTAGCGACATTAATTTAATTGACATCAGGTCTGTAACATGATTAGCTATTTAAAGGGATGTCTTAGAGAGACAGAGTCTCTCAGAAGTAAAGATGGGCAGAGGCTCTCCAATCTGTGAAAGAGTGCGTAAAAAGATTGTGGAATACTTTAAAAACAACATTCATCAACGTCAAATTGCAAAGGCTTTGCAAATATCATCATCTACAGTGCATACCGTCAT
Organism: Aspiorhynchus laticeps; assembly: GCA_023376895.1. Lineage (NCBI taxonomy): Eukaryota > Metazoa > Chordata > Actinopteri > Cypriniformes > Cyprinidae > Aspiorhynchus > Aspiorhynchus laticeps. Next base: position 19,633 of record JALXFT010002759.1, on the reverse strand, counting down.
CAAAAGATTCAGAGAAACTGGAGAAATCTCTGTGCGTAAGGGACAAGGCCGAAGACCTTTGTTGGATGCCCGTGGTCTTCGGGCCCTCAGACGACACTGCATCACTCATCGGCATGATTCTGTCATTGACATTACTAAATGGTCCCAGGAATACTTCCAGAAACCACTGTCGGTAAACACAATCCGCCGTGCCATCAGCAGATGCCAACTAAACTCTATCATGCAAAAAGGAAGCCATATGTGAACATGGTCCAGAAGCACCGTTGTGTCCTGTGGGCCAATGCTCATTTAAAATGGACTGTTTCAAAGTGGAAAAGTGTTCTATGGTCAGACGACTCCAAATTTAACATTCTTGTTGGAAATCATGGACGCATGGGGTGCATACGGTATGGGCAAGCTTGCATGTTTTGGAAGGCACTATGAATGCTGAAAGGTATATAAAGGTTTTAGAGCAACATATGCTCCCCTCCAGACAACTTGTATTTCAGCAGGACAACAGAAAACCACATACTGCAGCTATTACAACAGCATGGCTTCGTAGTAGAAGAGTCCGGGTGCTGAATTGGCCTGCCTGCAGACCAGATCTTTCACCTATAGAGAACATTTGGTGCATCATTAAACGAAAAATACGTCAAAGATGACCACAAACTCTTCAGCAGCTGGAAACCTATATCAGGCAAGAATGGGACCAAATTCCAGCACCAAAACTCCAGAAACTCATAACCTTGATGCCCAGACGTCTTTAAACTGTTTTGAAAAGAAGAGGAGATGCTACACCATGGTAAACATGCCCCCGTCCCAACTATTTTGAGACCTGTAGCAGGCATCACATTTGAAATGAGCTCATTTAGTGCATAAAATTGTAAAATTTCTCAGTTTAAAAATTTGTTACGTTGTATATGTTCTATTGTGAATAAAATATTTGCTCGTGTGATTTGAAAGTCTTTAAGTTTTCATTTTATTAAAATTTAAAAAACATCCCAACATTTCCGGAATTCAGTTTGTATAAAGACAGAGAGAGTGACTGTTTTGCAGTTTGACATTTCAGCATCTATAAGTGAAAACAATTGTTGAATGACGTCGGTTCCATTCTTTGAACAGACAAAAGTTCTCTATTGTCCTAACTAAATAATATAACCACATCACATGATGTAGCATTCAATTTAATGTTTAACTACTGTGACATTTAAAAAAAAAATGTCTCTGTTCCTAAATAAAACAGAAACTAACTACTAAATTTCTATTTTTCTCTCTCAGTCTCAGACAGTCCCTGACAACCGACGACAGGCAGAATGTCTCTCTCTTTCAAGAGAGGTGTGCCGATCACGCACTACCCATAATTCCAGGAGTCAGTTGCCCTCCTCTGCCCCACTAACTACTACATCAACATCTGCCAGCACTAAACTCACCAAACTGAAGGAACTACAGGACAAAAAGCAGACCATGGACAAGATCCTTCAGGAACTCCACTCTCTTAGAGACCAGACCCTTAACAACAGCTCATGTAAGCCCCCTCACACAGCACATGAAGTTACTCTGAGCCTTTCTATTTTTAATAAGCCCCTTCTCTTTAGATGATCTCTATTTTACATTTTTGCAATATGTTGTGTTGTGTTAAATGCTTTTGATGCAATTGTGTGAAAAGTACTGCAGTGTTTCCCTCACATAGACTTTACCTGGGCGGGCCGCTGCTTTACCTGGGCGCCGCCGTTTCTTACTGCTCGTTCTGTGTGCTCAAGAACTGTCGACACTCCCACAGACGATCTCCAGTGTTTCCCATACGTTGATTTATTTGTGGCGGGCCGCAACAATATCCACCGCCCGCTGCCATCAGCTCCCACGTCTCACACAATATTTAGCAACTTTCAGACCCTTTTGGCGGCTTTTATTCCCATAATAGGTACATACTGACAAACCTAGCGACTTTTTTGAAAAAACCTTAGCTATGGTTCAGTTGGAAGATGTCTCCAGTACTGTCCCGCGAGCGCTAGCTCTGACTCCCGGCGCAGTGTCACCTCTCTCTGCATCTCTTCTGTGCAGTGAGCGGCAGCGAAACATCGCATTCAGTTGGCCGTAACGCAGCAAAATCATCAACAAATCATTTACAAAACTGCGTTTCCAAGCACCTGTCGCTTACTGACTGTTTGGACTTTTAAATATGAACATAATTCGTCTGTTAATATGCTCATAGTTTGTTATTCAGACGCAGGCAGTGCGCTGAAAGAGACAAAACAGCAATATAGCCAAAACCACCGCATATAGTCATTTTTTAGTGTAAGTTAGATGTATATTGATTTTATCAGATGATTTTGCGATTATAAATCAGGATTTAAGGAGTATAGTGAGAGTGATACCTGGTTAACATTTAGTATTAATGGGTCGTGTTTACCATTTATACTCGTTTTATGTATGACAACAGAAAATATAATGTGAACAGCTTTATTGGGCATTCAGTTGTATTACAGTATGTGACAGTTCATAGAGTTGAACAGATCTGAAGTGCCACAACTCGTCTGGACGCAAACTTGACGCAATGACATCATAAATATGCAAATTAATACGTGACGTCACCTGCTGCCACAAGTCTCACAAAATCCTGTGGGAAACACTGGTACTGTTACTGATTAAATAATGTATTTGTGTTTCTTCAGGTCAGAGTGTCAGTCAGCGTGGTACACGGATGGGCATGTCAGAGCGTCCCTCTGTATTGGGTAGAGAGGGAAATGGACAACGTCCAGTGAGGCAGGACTCTTCCTCCTCTTACACACATATAGATGATAACCACCCTGCTGATAAACTCAGGTTGCTCTATGCATCTCATTTGATCTGTTCAATTTTTGTACCAAACTGATGTGTTTTTATTGTTAATGTTTAGTAATGCAGCATATTGATGTCTGTTTTGTCACTTAATGCAGGAAACTTAAGGAGGTGCACAAGCGTTTGAATGAACTAAGAGAACTTGTTCAGTATTATGAACAGACATCAGATATGGTGGTGGACACAGTAAATGAGAATGTGAAGGAGGACGATGACGAAACGGAGGATGGATCACTTTTTGAGGCCATGTTTGATTCAGAGCAGGAGAACCATGAACCGGTCACTAACATCAGGTACAGAGTAGTCACTTCAATACAAAAATTGTGCGTACAGTATTGAAAGTTTGATGGACAACAGTGTAATCATTAAAATACTGTTTTGAAAGTGTTGGCCACAAAATTTAAACAGTTATATGTGTTAACATGAGACCATGTGAGAATCCAATTTCTGCTTTAATTTTAGAATGGTCCACTAGGCAATACCAGAAAGTGTGTCTAGGGCTGGGTTGACAGTATTAATTAATTGATTTTAATCAACCTTCATTTTGATGAACCGAAATCATTAATTCCCATACATTGATTTATTTGTGGCGGCCTGCCACAATATCAACAGTGTCTGCCACAAATAGATTTTCCAAAAGGCTTTGACTTCATTGAATAAACATGAGCTCTGCACGTTTCAGTCAAAACGCGACGCTGGTGTTTTTATATGAACCGACTGTCTTCAGAAAAGCTTGTGTAATTTTCATTTAATCTCTCAGATAATGCCCGATAGCTTTCATGAACGCAGTGCTGCTTTGTGTACAGCCGTTACCGGGAAACTGCTATTTCTGCTGCTCCAAAAGCACCTCCTGTTGGCAGAGAATGAAATAGCATTTTCAATAAGCCCGTCTGCTGTTTTATATTTACAGTATATTCACACACAAACATAATTTGTTGTCCAGTAATCACATTAATCACATACAGAGCAACTTGCTGAAATGTATCATGTCTCATGTAAGGAGTGTTTCAACTACTGAAAGATTCAATGTCCATAGCTTGTCCATAACTATTCGTTCATTATATTCATTACATTTTTACCTAACCTAGTAATGTATGTTAATAAATCTGTCATAAAAATAGGTTTTTATGAAACACAATTCAACAACGAATTGGAGAAACTTAATTATATAATTAAAAAGCTGATTTAAAAACTCATGTTCAATTTAAATGTCTGTATTCAACTAATTTTTATTTTGTTGATTACATCTAAAAAATAAATTGCAATTTAAATGGAATATTTTGGATTCTGTTTTTAATTGAAAACCTTTAACATTAAAGTATATATCAACTGTATCTGTAGAGTTATCTGTAGAGTAATCTGTAGATCTGTAGGTTATCTGTAGAGTTTACAGTATTAGTTGAGAGATTGTTTTTATTCAGAAAAATTAAATTGTACTGCACCTGATATATATATAAAACTGAGAGACTGAGAAGGAGCTTCTACCCTCAGGTCATCAGGCTCCTAAACTCAGTCTCATAACATCTACAGGACTCAATTTAATTAACTGTAACACCCATCATTCTCCATCATCCGCATTGCTGCTATGTGTACCGGTACATACCCGGTACAACCTGTTTGCACATTCATCTTGCACATCCCTGGTTATATTAATATTTATTAAACCCACAGTAGACTGTATTGCACATTTTAGTTCATTGCACATTTTACTCCTTTACTCCTAATTTTATTTCTTGTTTGTACTATTATTATTATTATTATTATTATTACTTTTATTTCTTATCTTATTCCTACCTACATTTATATATATGCTCCTGTGTTATGTATCATCTTTTATTTTAATTTTTTTTGCACTGTCCATTGAGCGGACCTGTCCTGACCTACATTTCACTACTGATTATACCCTGTATGATTGTGTATGTGACAAATAAACAAGAACCTAGAATATATATATATATCCAGAAAAATTTATATCAAATAAAATTCATTAAATCTGTGTCAATACCCAGCTCTAGTGTCTTGCAAAAAGAAAAATGTCCAGAAAAAGTCTTGGGTCATGCGCCGTGCCAAAACATTGCTAGTCACAGTTTCAGTGTGGGTGGTCCAATCTTGAATATTTGTATTTTCTTTGCGTCATCTGTGTGATTTAAAGGATACACGTTGCCTCTGCATCTGTGAAAATTGTCCTGTTGAAGGAATCTGAAAGTAACTGGCTGCTTTTCAGTTAATTGAGGGCAAATTAGAAATAAAATGTTTTATTTTCGTAGAAATTCAGCCCAACCACAGACTCCGAGTAACTGGATGGACATGAACAGTTTGGGGAAAGCTTGCAGTGCCTCCAATAATAGAGATGGCCGTCTGAACACAGAATGTGAAATCAATAACCGCTCAGCAGCCAACCTCCGCAGTCTCAACGTCCCTTCAGTCATAGGTCAGACCTTATAATCTTTCAAATCTAGAAATAGTCACCATTGTGCAATATCTGTCAACACAGTCGGTCTTTGTATAAATGTATTGACCTAAAATTAAAAACAAGGTGTGCTGACAAAACTATCAACCTGTTAACTATTTATTTTATTTGCTTTATCACTTTAGAATGCCAGTTCAATCGGGACAGGCCTTACGATGGTGTTAAAGATGAGGATGATGATGAGGCACTGGAGGGTGATGATGGGGCAAGAGGAGGTCGAGACAGTGATGGTTCAGGCTCCAGTCGTAGAAGCAGTCTAGGTGGTGACGCAGATTATGCTCAGAAAGTCCGTCGTCTTCAAACAGCCAAACAGAAACTCCGACAACTCCAAGAACTGGTGGCCATGGTGCAGGTGAGAGTCTGAAGCCATGAGGCTGATGTGAGGTTCTGGTTATTCATAATGCAGAGCTGCAAACCTCTACACAGACTGCTAAGAACATCACATCTGTCAAGAAGCAGCTAACAACACTTTATTCTGTAGCTTGCTTCCTAAACTAGTTTTTTATTATTAAACCTGACATTGTATGTTATGAATATTGTTGACGTTTGGACGAATTCCCTTTGTTCCTCTTTTGTAAGTTGTTTTGGATAAAAGCATCTGCTAAATGCATAAATGTAAATTTCAATGCAAATATAGTGTGTGTAGCTTGTATAAGCAAACCCCTTTTTTCAGATTCTCCTGCCTGTTTTTTCTTTATTACGCTTTCTTTTGTCAACCTGTTAAAGACTTTTTCTCTTGGTCTGTTAATGTTTCTGTAGAGTGATGATACAGATGGTACTACAGCTAATGAGGATGAGGGTTTGAAGCAACAACCCAATAACACCCGAGCAACAGCTCCCAAAGTCCAGAGAGACATTGCCCTCTCTGAAAAGACCAGGTTAGTGTGTATTTCTCATATGGAAATTAGATATTTGCTTGCATTTTCAGTTCATATTGTGTCGTTTGTAAACATACTTTAATATCATGCTGTAGCATGTTTTTGCAAAGTGCCTTTTGTTAAACAGCTTGTATAATACCTGTTTTTTTAGAGAGAAATTGTATGAGGAGAAACTCAAGCAGCAGCAGCAGGAACTAAAGCAGCTACATGAAGAGAGACAGAGACTGATGGAGATTCAGGGCAAGATACAGGACTTACAATGGGCTTGTCCTGACCTGCAGGTACTTCAAACATGCACTTTTTTTTGCGCATGTTACTCTCATAGACACAAACAACTGCTGAGACAGTCTTATTTAATTTAATCACGTTGTGTCCTGTCAGTCGTCTGTGAGCAGTAGTGTCAGTGGTCAGATGGGGAAGATTCCTGCAGCAGCCTCTACTCCCGCTCCTGTACCGTTACACTCCTCTTCCTCAGCTAAAGCCAACACAAGTGGCCTCAAACCCACCACTGAACCTCCTCCAGTTACTGTCACTGACAATGAGGTTAGTGTGCATTTGAAATACCAGTTTTGCTTCCTTTCTATATAAGGTAGGGTTTTCAAGGGATAGTTCACCCAAAAATTTTAATTGTCTCCATGTCATTCCAAATCTATGAGATTTTTATTAATCTTTGAAACATAAAATGAAACCTGAGAGATTTCTGTCCCTTCACTGAAAGTCCGTTCCACCAGAACTTTTAAGCTTCCAAAAGATCATAAAGAAATTTTAAAAGTAATCCATGCATCATCAAACCTCATTGGTTCTCGCATGTCAAGCAAGCTCTTTTGAACTTCCATTTACTGTATTTACATTTAGATTTAAGTGGAGGGACAGAAATCTTTCAGGTTTCATTAAAAATATCTACATGAGTGTGAGTAATTGATTGAGGTTGAGACTCAGGTGTATTCACACCAGGAAAGTCTGCTAGTTCACTTGCTTTGGTCCGGACCAAATACAATATTGATTTTTCTTTTCTTCTTTTTGTTTTTTGGTGTGGTTCGCTTTCACACTGCCCTTTTTGCAAGTGAACCAGAAATTGTAAATAAAACCACACGTGTGCTAAGGTCATCCATTCATCGGTTCATCCATTCAACCGTACCAGAGTTCGTTCGTCTTCAGCTTTGTCTCAGTATGGTTGTTTGGTCCGCACCCAAGAGCGATTTCTGTATTCACAACTTGAGTTAGATTCAATCGTACCAAACAAGACAGGTGTGAATACACCTTTTTTTTTTTGTATTAGCTGTGGAAGGAGATGCGAAGGCATCAGATGTTGCGTGAGGAGTTGAGACAGAGGCGGAAGCATTTGGAGAGTCTGATGGCAGAACAGCAGAGGAGAAGCACACTCAAGGATTCTTCATTCAGGAGTGACACACATGAGACCCAGTCCTACAGCCGTGATGAAAGGTAACACATCGCCTTGACAACTCATGGCTTAGTGTTTCAAAATGTTTTATATGTGCTGCAAGGATTGAATTTGTTTAAATTTGTTTAAATTATGATTTTGCTAATCATAATTTTTCTATCAGAACCGTGGCCACCTGGGGTGGTTCAACACAGTGTCCCCTTGGTGATAATGATGATTACTCCTCTGAGGTGGGGGCTGAGGAAGATGACGATGATGAACATGATGAGGGAGAGGAGTCCAGTTCCACTGATGAGCTGCATGCTTGCTCCATACAAAAACAACGCAACTACAGCAGGAATAACAGAGATGGGTAAATACACAGGCACACAATACTATACTATACTATACTATACATCAAGCCTATCAATTATTAACTGTCTTATCAATTCATGCAGTCTGAAAGTTCACAGGGAAATTAATGGGAGTCCTTCCCCCCGTGGATCAAGGGGTCACCCTCGTCAGCAGCCGCAGACTGAAAGAGGTAGTTCCAGTAGAGCCAAGCGGCAAGAGAACCTGCGATGGGCGGCTGATCTGTCTCTCTCTGAGGGCGATGCACCAGCACACTGGCAGGAACAGATCACACACCTCCAGAAACAGCTCAACTTCAGCACTACCATGTGCCAAACCTTGCTACAGGATCAACAGGTCAGCGAGTGTACAAAATTAGGGATGCATCAATATATCAGCCAGTGATTGGGATCAGCCAATTGTTTAAAAACAGCCAATGATCTGGCCCGATTAGGGATCTTCATTTTAACCGTTTAACCGTTAACCGACCGATAAGAATTTTGACCGATTAATACAATCAGTTAAACAGTTTAAAGTCACTTTTTTTTTTTTTTTTTTTATCTAAATATTTTAAAAGGTTTGCTGCATGGTTAAAATAAGCTACACGTATAAAAAAAATATATGTTTTTTAGAGAGAGAGAGAGAGAAAAAGTAAGTCGCATTTTATTATTTCATTCAGAAATAGGCCGATGCGAATTATAAACATTATAATAAACACTGTAAACATAGCTAGGCTATTTTAGTTCCTCTCACTCCACAACAAATCCTTTCAATTAACAGTAGGCTAGTTAGAAAAGAACAAGAATTAAAAATGTAAGAAGTTATAGCTATATAAACGACAAACCAAAACAAATTAATTTAGGCTAAAACGAAACTGAAACCAATGTTGGGTCACTCGTTCGACACAAAATCAAATGTTTCCGTATTCGCAATGTATTTGAATGCCACAAATATTATTTACCTTTTATGTAGGCCTGCTTCATTCGCGTTCCAATATCCACGTAAAACAAAATGTTTTGCATAACTTCACGGCGGTACGGTGATAACGCTTAACGGCACAGATTTTACTATATATTTAAACTGAGCTGTGTGTTTTTTTGGTTTTTTTTTCATATGTTTGACTGATTGTTTTTTATAATGATAATGAACAGGCTGCATTGTCAAGGTAGAATGCTTAACTGTGTGCGCAGCTGCAGTTGATTTATTTTTTCTTCAATCGGTGCATCTCTACAACCTTCTGAAATGTATCACATCTCATGTAATCACTTGATCAGAGTTTCATGTCTGGAAAGACATAAATAAAACAGCTTGTGATCTTTTTTTGTTACATTATTTAAAGTGCCCCTATTATGGGTAATGAAAGGTTCATATTTTGGTTTTGGGAGTCCCCAACAACAGGTTGACATGCATTCAAGCTCAAAAAACACTTTCATATTCTTATAATATGAATTTGTTTTTACCTTATTTGCTCCATGACTCCCAAACGATTCGTTCTACGATTAATTTTTCCAAACCCCTCCTTTGCGTGACGCTAATCTGCGGTGATTGGTCGATTTCATTTAAAGCAGGGTTTGTGAGCTTTTAACACTCCAAAAGCGGCACCAAGTGGCAAAGAATGAATTTGCATGTTCATTCAGACCAAAGCGAAAATCAAGTTTTCCCAGGTCTGCACGCGCAGCAAGTGGGTGGGCAATATGCTAATGTTTCATGTTGACGTCAACATGAAACGGCTTGGGATTCATATTAAGAACGACTCGTTTCAATACTTCAGAGTCGACTCTTTCTTTTGAGAGACAATAACTTTATACATGGTGCACTTTCAGATTTTAAAATTTGCAGGATGTTTTCCTTCACTTAGAGCTGTGTTACACACTGCATGACAGGTCATTTTCAAAAATCCATAACAGGGGCACTTTAACACAGGAAAATTCTAATAGTTTATAGTTGCATAATACTAATGTAACAAATGAGAGGGTTCCCTGTATAATTTACAGCATTAGTTGGTAGAATCTTTTTTCTTTAGGAAAACCAAATTGTCAGATTTCATTATATTGTATTGCTGTTAGTATTGGCATTCTGAATTGGCAGAGAAATTTAGTATTGTTGCATCCCTATACAACATTTAAAATTTTCTTACTAACAACCTTTTTATTTCCCCTCTCATCTCTAGACTCTTTCATACATGCTGCAGGCTCTACTCACAGGCCCCTATGGTGTTGTGTCCAATAATGTGACCTCTCCTCAAATCCCTCTTATCATGCACCAACTAAACCAGTGTTACACACAGCTGGCTTGGCAGCAGAACAACGTCAATCGGTGGGTCTTTAGACTTTAAAATAATAAATATCAATTGGAAAAATATATTTTTTAAGCATGAAGAATGAAGCATTTTTTGTAGATGCACTACAGTTTAAGAGTGGGATCAGGTTTTTTGGAAGTAGTTTTAAAAGTAGTCTCTCCAAATGCTCCCCAAATCTGCCTTTATTTAATCTAAAAGGACAGTAAAAAACTTAATATTGTGAGTAGCATTACAAATAACTGTTTTGTATTTTGTATCTTTTTAAACTAATATAAAGAACATCCTTTATTTGAAATAGAATTGTAAATGTCATTGTTGTGTCTTTTGAGAGGGTTTTTCTTTCAAGAAAAAAAATACTGACCCCAAATTTTGGTTATTGTTGGAATGGTGTATTGTAGGTCTAAACTTAAAGCAAGCTTTGGTTTCATTTGTTATAACTTTAAAAAAAAAAATCTCCCCTCTGGTAGGTTGAAACAGGTTCTGAATGATCTGTTACGGCAGCAGCAGAGTCAGTCATTGTCAGGACAACAGCAACATCAAAATGTTGGGCATGATTCTGCATCATCATCTCTGTTCGTAAACTATCCTCCTGTCAATACACTCAATATGCCTGGACTCCCAAACTTCTCCACTTTCCCAACTGGTATGTTTGTTATCTGATTGTAAAATTAGGGAATTAAATTAATTAAATGAAAATTGCATAATTCCAGATATATAAATGGCTAACTTCTAACCTTTTTTTCTTTCATTCTTTATTTTTTGTCTGGCTTTAGGCTTTAATTTCAGTCCCATATTTCCCTCCTCAGTAGGAGATTTTCAGCAGAACCAGGCCAGTTCAGATCAACAGCATGATCCAAACGTATCCCTCAAAACGGAATACATGAGTTTCCCCCCTCCACTACAGAGATCTCCATTGAATAATGCAGAGAAACGGTACAAATGTGTATCTGTATTTTGGATTAAAGTGTTATAATCATAATTATATTAATTATTAATCGCAGTCAGGCAAAAATGCAAGAATTACCTACTTTGTATTGCGTAAACTACAAAAAGGAAGAAAAACTTTGCCTAATCTTGTTAATTTTCCTCCCTTTACAGGTTTCAGTCTCAACCTGACAATGTGCCCGATGCTAACAACTCTAGCTGGTTAAACTCCTCTCTGAATCGCTCTGGTCAAAGAACCACCCTCACCTCTGACCATCAAAGTCAAATAGAGCAGAACTCCCCTTCCTCCTCTCCTGTCCCTCACCCTTCCACTTCCCGGGACCTTTCTTACATACCTGACTCCCAGGAGTCTATAAGCAGCCTTCCAGACAGGGTAGATCCAACCACTGTCACCAAGACTTTCAGAGCAGGACGTAAGGCTGCAGCACAGGCCAGCCTGGCTTCTAGAGACAAGACCCCCAACACAAAGAGCCGCCGCAGGAGAGGCAGGGGACAGAAGAACACAGGTGTGTCTATTTAAAATTGACATACTACAAACTTAACAGCACATTAAAAAGCAAAGTTTATCTCACTCAGATTAATTGAGTATATGGATTCTTTTTAAATTTGGCAAAATAAACTTAGTTTAAGTCACCCAGTTCAGTCAAATGGAGTTCAGTTTTGTTCTTCTCACTTTCAGCATCTGTGGACAGTGATAGTGCTTCGAGTGACTCTCACTTTGATCAGGACAGAGAGCGCTCCTCTCAGGTCAGATACAAAGATCTCAACCAGGGTCTGCTAGACAAACTCACACAGGAGAAATTGGACAGCAAGACCAAGAACAGCAAGCCAAATGACCTTTCATCTGGTATGCCTTTTCATGGATTCTGATACAGATATCATTGGATAAACTAAACATATCATATAGAACAATGAGAACAGTCTTGTTATACAGTGTACACTATATTCTTCAACCAGAGAAGCATCTGCCAGAACAGTATAGCAAGAAAACTGACTTTTCTCCATTCTTATTTAATTTGAACATCATATGTCCATATAATTTGAATATCTTATGTCCCCTGTGTCCTTATATCATTTTATAGTGTTACTCACTAATTTCATTTTCAGTTCTGTTTTTGTTCACATTTCATTTTGGGTTTTGTTCTTGGTTTCTTCACAGCATATGCTTGGAGAACACCTTTTCTCTCTAACAGAATTGCATGCACTGAAGTCCCAGGTAACTCCAAGTTCATCAGTTGTTTGCCATGCTAACTACTTGTTAACATTTTTTTTTTTAATCTGCATGTTTCCTTTGTGTCATTTCTCCCCTCCTTTTTCCAAACTGCATCGACATGCATAGGAAGTACTAAGTGTGAGGCAGGCGTTTTAATTTTCAGGGCACAAAATCTCTCACGCAGATATAAATTTAGAAACTTTTAAAAAAAAATTGAGAGTTGTATAAAGTTAATTTCTATAGTCCAGTGTCATCATTTCAAAACATTGGGAAATTGGGGTAGAAAAAAGGGGAGTGATCTGCTGTGTTATTCATAACACCATTGACACCATTATTTTTTGTTATGGAGGTTTTATACCTTTGCTTTTGAGTTGAAGTCACAGAACTGTGGATCTGAGCATGGTTTTGTACGGAAGTTCTAAGCGGCCATGCAGCATTATTTTTTTCCTTCTCGTTTTCTCGTGATCACGACTTAGTTTTCTCGTGATCTCGACATAACAAAAGTTGTTTTGTCGTTATCACGACTTATTTTTCTCGTGATCACGACATAACAAAAGTTGTTTTGTCGTTATCACGACTTAATTTTCTCGTAATCTCCACATAACAAAGTTTGTTCTCTAAAGCCCTATTCGGACGGTAATTGTTTCTCAGGGGGACGTAAGTGATTTTCACCATATACAGGGGGTAGTTGGTGATTTAATTGCCGCCCGAATCCAGGATGTCTGTGTTTTTCTCTCACCACCCCCGTGAAAATCCCCGGCAGAATTACCTACTGTTTTTTGACAAACACCGAGGTCGTGTGGTAATTTAATTGCCGTCCGAATCCACATCTCTGAGTTTACGAGAAGAAATCGATTCAAAATTCAGTGTTTAATCCCTTTTTGAGCACTCCCGAACACCGTAACGTTGTACTTCGGTGTAATTTACATATTATTTCTGAAATGCTGGAAAGTATTTAAAAGAACAATACTTCATGACTGCTCAACCACAGCGACTGGGAGCAGAAAAAGAAGAAAAGCATGTTAACGTTCAAACGGGTCTTTATTATGGCAGCAGCAGGTATGTAATACAATTTTAAAATGTGTATTATACACAGATATATATCGCGTATAATTATATACAACTATAGCGCATCTATTTTCATATTTTTAAACAGGAGATTTAAATAATCAAATAATAAATATTATAAAATATGCTTGGAATAATAATAATACATTTTACATAATAATAGGTATTTTTAAATACATTTTACACAATAATAAGAATACATTTGTAAATAAAATTCATTTTATTTACAGCAGACAATCATGTGACTGGTCACGTGAGCAGCGCGTTCCCGGGTGCTGCAGGATCACAGAACTCGCTCCTCCACTGTGAATAAATCTCCATCCGAATCCATGAGTTTTATCACTGAGGTGATATGTAAATTTATTTTTACAGACGTCCCTATGAGAAACAATTACCGTCCGAATCGGGCTTAAGTTACACAACTGCGCCAACAGGTGACAGTATAGAACTACTGATGGGGAGTTGTATACTGTATATCCACTATACTGTACGCGTTTGGGACAGAGGACTTTCTTCGTGATCGCTATAATTTGTGCAGTTCATTACTGACATTTAATTAACTTATACATTTTAAATGCTTGAATAAATATGATAATTTTGCTTGAAATGTATCTGTTATCTTAAGTTATTACTGCTGCAAGACTCATCACAGTTTCTCATTTAGGCTACAACGACGTATTTGTAATGTGCATCTTTATTTTTTTATCTTTATCGATAATAAATGCATATTAATAAGCAATGTGATTTACATGTGTGTATTTTAGTTCAATGATGTTATACAGTGTTGTAGCCTAATTTTTTGTATTTTCTGCATTTCCACACACACACATAACAGCATCCATGCTTAACGCACATGATATCACAGCCTGACTAATAAAAACCACAAACAAATTATTATAATATAATATTATATATTATTTTATTTCAAACGAACGAGAAAAAATGAAATGAGTTTAATCCAAGCATTTTACGATTTTTAGAATAGGCTAGCTCTTCTTTGCATTCTTCTAAGGCGCTCCGCCTGCGCTTGCGGTGTTAATGCTTGTTGTTAGACCATTTAAACATGTTAATTACACAAATAAAATTTTGTATACGTTATTTCTAAGTGAAGCAACATTTGCTGAACAAGATAAAGGTTAAGCATTTTAGAATGTTCCTGTCAAGGTTCGTTACTATAGCAACGGTAGACTCATGGTGCATTGTTTTAAAAATCAAACAATCATTGTTTAAAATAACCACTTTTGTTATGTCGTGATCACAAGAAAAATAAGTCGTGATCACGAGAAAACAACTTTTTTTATGTCGAGATCACGAGAAAAATAAGTCGTGATCACGAGAAAACAAGGAAAAAAAAATAATGCATGGCCGCTTAGAACTTCCGTAGTTTTGAGTAAAAACATCTCTTAAATTTTCTTGAATGTTAAGTGAACACAGTGTTTTTGAATGTTGTGTGAAGTTCAAGTACTAAAGTTCTTGCTAATGATATACTTAAAGATATGTAAAACATGTTTGCACAAGTAGCTTTTTTGTATAATTAGTTTGCATATACAGCAGTTGTTTGATCTACTCTTGACAGTAGATTCTCTGTTCATCGTCTTTCATTTTGTTCTGTCTGTGTGTATTTCTTTTCTCTAGATGTGAGCAGTGATTTCTCTCTGTTTGAGGCCCTGAGAGAGACAATCTACTCTGAGGTAGCAACGCTGATCTCTCAGAATGAGTCTCGCCCTCACTTCCTTATCGAACTTTTCCATGAGCTTCAGCTGCTCAATACAGACTACCTGCGGCAGAGGGCCCTCTACTCACTACAGGTACAGTAATCAAACTTGTGCACACTTCTACAGACACAACAGGCTCACATGAAGACTGGATGGTTTTCCTCAATTTCTGAGTTAATTATGTTGGAAATCTACCAGATGGATTTAAATGGAAAATTAGTTCCTTAGACCTGAGAATGTTGAAAGCATGATCAGATTAGCCAAATGTACAAAACAAATATGCAGGTGGCATGGGATGTTTATATATACAGCTCTAGAAAAAATTAAGAGACCACTCCAGATCAGCATCTCTACATGTATGGCAGCCATTCCATTCTAGTGTCTCTTGATTTCTGACACAGGCACCTCATTCTGCTTAATGAAGTACTGATTAGGTGATCACCTCAACCAACTATTATTTAATGAGGAAAAGTATAAAAACCACTGCTGTGGTCATCACTATCCTCTTGCAATAGGACCAGCTGGATGCCAAAAACTAGTAATATCTCAAAAGTAATTGGAACCAAATAATAACTAATAATGACCATGCCAAAAGAGTTGAAAAGAAACATTTTGAGTGAGGAAAAGAAGGGTTCAGTTCTAGCTTTACTGGCAGAGGGATACAGTGAGTTCCATCCTTAAAATTTCAAATACAGCGGTTCATGAGAACAAGGTCAAACTGCAGACACTGGGAACAACAAAGCTACTGACCGGCAGAGGGCGAAAAAAGACTCTCCACTGACCGGAATGACCGCCAACTCATTCAAATGTCACTCAGCATTTGGTGGAGGATCGGTGATGATCTGGGGGTGCTTCAGCAAGGCTGGAATCAGGAGCATTCGTCTTTGTGAAGGGAGCATGAATCTTGCTTCCTTCTAATAATGTTGCCCAACTCTGAGGATTGTTTTTTCCAGCAGGACAGTGCTCCATGCCACACAGCTTGGTCAATCAAGGTGTGGATGGTGGACCACAAGATCAAAACCCTGTCATGGCCAGACAATCTCCAGACCTGAACCCCATTGAAAACCTCTGGAATGCGATCAAGAGGAAGATGGATGGCCACAAGCCATCAAACAAAACCAGGCTGCTTGAATTTTTGCATCAGGAGTGGGATAATGTCCCCCAACAGCAATGTGACAGACTGGTGGAGAGCATACGAAGACGCATCAAAGCTGTGATTGAAAATCAGGGTTATTTCACTAAATATTGATTTCTAAACTCTTCCTAAGATAAAACATTAGTATTATGTTTAAAAATAAAAATGAACATGAACTTGTTTTCATTGCATTATTTGAGGCATGAAAACAATGTATCTTTTTTTGCCTAAATGAGAATGTTTATTTGGAATTTGGGAGAAATATCAGTAGTTATAGAATAAATCAAAAATATTAATTTTACTCAAAAACATACCTATACTTGGTACAACTATTTATTCTTTTTCACAGACCCTGGCTTTTAGAGGTGGGAATCGAAGGATACCTCACGATACGATACGAATCACGATACATGGCGCACAATGCGATAATATCATGAATACAGCAATTCTGCGATAATTGATATATTGCTAGACAATCCTATAACGATAAATCACGATATCTGTCTAACTATGAAAACAAAATGCCTGTGAAAAGGTTAAGTGCAAGTTTTCTCTTTATTCAAGTCCAAAGTGATAGAAAACAGCACAAAATATTCTGTAAATCAAATTGAACATGTTAAGTAAATTAATCATTTTATTCTTGGACTTATTAAAAGCTTACACATTTCTGTGTGTAAACCAACACATTTAATTGTCAAATCAACTTTATATAGGATATATATATATAATATAAATAAAAGCCTGGTACATTTTACATTACATATTAGCATCGCATCTTTTGCACGCTTAAGTTTGTTACTTCAAATTGAGACGCACGGCAAGCACACACACTGCACACTTCTGCGCCGCATTACGGCTCTGACAAGGTTTTGTTTCGTCATCCATGCCATAGGTGCAGATTTATGTTTCTACCGGTCAGTGCCCCCACTGCATAACACGCACTTGTAATATCTAAAGAGAGAGCGCTCTCTCGCACTCATATATGAGGGAAATCCACCTGCGATCGGAGCTGATAGGTTAGGCTACTCATGGACTAAAATATGCTCTCTGCAATAACGTGATCGGTGCCTATAGTCCACGGTGACAGCTGTTCCGGGGCAGTTTTTAGTTCTCATCTCCATAAACGTAAGACGCCGGTGCATATCTGATTTGTTGTTGGTCTGCCATTATGCTCGTATTTCTTCATCACTATGAATTACAATTTCCGTTCATCTGACCGTTTGTAATCTGGGAAGCGCCACCACAAGAAGTCTGGTGACGTTACTGCTGCTCCGGTAAGCCAAAGTGGTAAACGGCCACAGTGTAGGTATGAATTTAGATCTTTTGTATGTTTAAAAAAAATATATCGATACTTGGTGCCAGAGTATCGATAACGTCTCGCGGCCGTAAATATCGCGATAAATCGGCACATCGATTTATAGTCCCGCCCCTACTGGCTTTAATACCAAAGGGCTATTTTCACTATATCAGTAGATCTCTTTTCACAGTTGTGTGGCTTTCTTTTGTGGTGGCTGCGTCTGTTTTTAAAGTAATAACCATATTTCATTGTTGGTTCTGACCACCAGGACATTGTAACGAGGCACCTGACTGAGAAGAGCGTGGCAGATGAGCAGGCATCTTCTTTGGGTCCGACTGTATGGGCCACAGGCTCCCAGTCAGAGCTCACACCTAGTGAGAGCTTGGCTACCAGTGACAATGTAAGACATATGCTCCCTCATCTGTTTTTTTTCTTTAATTATCACATAAGCTATTTCAATTCAATTCAAGTTTATTTGTATAGCACTTTTAACGATACAATCATTGCAAAGCAGCTTTACAGGAAATTAAGTTTCTACAATATATTTATACACTGTAGAATCTTAATATATTTAACTTATGGCAAAATTTGGTAATTCTGTATTCTAATGTTGGCTTGTGATTCCAGGATACATCTGAGAAGATTGTAACAGTTAAATCCAACTCTGTACTGAAGAGGGTGGCAGATAGAGACTCGATGGACAATGAAAGCCTGCTGTCCACCTCTTCCAACCTTGAACCCTTTGCTAGTGATGACCTGGGTAAGAAGACAGAGCTGTATGCATCATGCTAAAAACACGTTAGATGGGTTGCTTACCACAATCATGCTTGCTTTGCTGGGCTGGGGCTGTGCTGGTTAGAATCCTGTCGTACACCTCTTGAATACTATGTTTCTCTGTCTCTCTCTATCCATTGATTTCCTTTCTGCTCCTCCAGGTAACACAGTAATTCATTTAGATAAGGCATTGGCCAGGATGAGGGAGTATGAGCGCATGAAGCTGAGGGCTGAGTGTAACACAGATAACCCTGAGCACAGCCCTGGCGCTGCTGCTGCTGCCGCCACAGCACTCAGTCAAGGTACTGCTGTGAACACTCTCAGACTGCAGATTAGACCCAACATTCTGTTGCAAGTGCTTCTAACTGTGTCCCTACCAGATTCAATGCAACAAGTTTCCATACGCAATCAATACAATGACACTTTTGATCATAGAAACCAAACAGCTAGCAAATGACTGATTAGAAACTTATCGCGTTGCATCTGCTTATGATGGACTGTGACTTCTAATCATGACCAGCAGGGATGGAAATTAACTTTTTTGTCCACCGGCCACTGTGGCTGGTGGATTTCAAAATCTACCAGCCACTCAATGTTTTTACCAGCCACTTTCTTGTTTTTAACCGACAATGTGTAACTGCATGTGTATATTAATACTACAAGATCGACAATACTTAAGCAGTTTATTTAATCTCAAGTCTCAATGAAATACTGACATTTTCATTAGGGATGCAACGATACCATTTTATCAGATCCGATCCGATCCAGAAAATTCTGAGTATCGCTGATTCCGATCCTAGCACAGATTTTTTTTTTTTTTATCAATATAGAGTTTCTATACTTCTGTGTCACTCTTTTGTGTGTTAAACACAATCTACTAGACAACTTCATTTTAATGAAAAATAACATGAAAATATATATAGGGGCTGTTTACATCTGGTCACTTCATGAGTTTTGTAATATAAATCTGATCTCTCAAAACACTTCAGGAGGTGGTCTGGGCCACATTCCAGATGAACTGGACCTGTGTAAATGCATCTGGTTGTTGAAACCACATACAGTATATGAATTTTACTCCTCCCAAAATGTAAAAATAATAAACGTGAGACCGTGTTTTAGGCTATATGACATTTTAGTCAGATATGACTGCACTAATGCAACAAGCCTCACCGCGGATGAGTAGCTGAGCATCGCAGACACGCAAACTACCGTGAATGAAACTGAAAGTAAGACACAGACGCTCAACACAATCATCTTCATTAAAAGTATAAGACAGGCTTATCTCTCCAG